>JACXGM010032657.1:0-12555 GCA_016801145.1 Umbra pygmaea | reverse complement strand
GTTGACGTTTCTGCCTTTATAACTGAGGGGATTATAATCAGTGGAAGGTTACATTTAAAATAAAAATGTTTAAATTTAATATTTTTTTCCTGCTCCTTATTCTAAATATGTCATAAAACAGATCAATAATTATCGATATCGACCAATATGAAACACTTATATCGTGATAGAGTTTTCAGCCATATCGCCCAGCCCTACGCCAACTCTTTTGAGTGTCTTGTCATACAACCAAATGCAATAGCCATGCCCTAAACGCCCTTTGATTGATTGCCCATTTTAAAATCAACGAGACCATAATTCAATAAATCAACATCATTATGTATTGCAGAAGGCTTAAATCTAGCGATTGAGACCATATACTCATTATGAAAATGTTTACTGAGGTAATAATCAAGTGAGACTTGTGTCTCATTCTCATAGACTATTACAGAAACCGAGGTATTTTGCAACCAGACGTATCGCCCCCAGCTGGAATTCACATAGAATGCAGGTTTAAGGCACTTCCTCATTTGCGTCACTTTGCCAAACCGGATGCTCACCCCGTGGTCAGATCAAGCTACCAGAAAACAGCTAACCTATGTTTTACATTAATGCGTTGTGGAGTGGTGTAGAAGCTTCTAGTTCTATGGAGGGCATATCATTTAGCATCAGCAGAGGGACAGTTCATTTCATATTTTTAATTTCCGCATTGTGGAGTAGCCAGAGAGAGAAGGAGAGGTTGAAGATGTGTGCAGCAGAGTAATCTCCTTCCCTGACTCTTCCCTACAAATGCGTTGTGTGCAAAAACATGGATTAGCGTAACAGAAGAGAAGTTTATGGGAATAAATTAGTTGTGTAGCACATTCTATCTGTAGTGGCAAGAATCCCCGTGCAAACGAGACTCTCCTGCAAATCACCTGTTGGTCAAGACCCCAACATTTTTTACTGTAAGCAGTACAGGTGTGCACGCTTATCACCTGTATCAAACAGCAACAGCTGTACTGTTCTCAACTTTATGTTGAGCATACCAAGATTTGTAGAGTTCTACAATGTTTCGTGTTTGTCTTCAGGAAAAACTGATTATGGATACAATGATGTCCTCATGAAGCAGTGTTCTGCATTGCTGTCTCCACCAGGTTTGAGAAGCGTATCTACATCCCTCTCCCAGAGGAGCCTGCCAGGGCCCAGATGTTCCGGCTGCACCTGGGAAACACTCCCCACAGCCTGAGTGACGCTGACCTTAGGCAACTGGCCAAAAAGACTGAAGGCTACTCTGGGGCCGACATCAGCGTCATCGTACGAGACGCCCTCATGCAGCCTGTCAGGAAGGTGCAGTCTGCAACACATTTCAAAAAGGTAATTTATACATAGGATATACTGTAGTAACATTACCAAGATACGACCTATACGACCACCTGCCTAATATTGAGTAGGTCCCCTTTTTGCCGCCAAAACAGCCCTGGCCCATTGAGGCATGGACTCTACCAGACCTCTGGCGGTGTGCTGTGGTATCTGTCATCAAGACATTAGCAGCCAATCCTTTTAAGTCTTGTAAGATGAGAGGTGGGGCCTCTATGGATCAGACTTGTTTGTCCAGCACATTCCACAGATGCTCAAGGGGCCAAGTCAACACCTTGAACTCGTTGTTGTGTTCCTCAAACCCTTCCTGAACCATTTTTGCTTTGTGGCAGGGTGCATTCTCCTGCTGAAAGAGACCAATGCATCAGGGAATACTGTGTCTATGAAAGAGTGTACATGGTCTGCAACATAACTTAGGTATGTTGTACATGTCAAAGTAACGTCCACATGAATGGCAGGACCAAAGGTTTCCCAGCAGAACATTGCCCAAAGCAACACACTGCCTCTGCCGGCTTATTCCCATAGTGCATCCTGATCCCATGTGTTCTCCAGGTGAGTCATCAGACCAGGCCATCTCCTTCCATTGCTCTATGGTCCAGTTTTGATGCTCACGATCCCATTGTAGGCGCTTTCAGCAATGGACAGGTGTCAGCATGGGCACCCTGACTGGTCGGTGGCTACGCAACCCCATACGCAACAAACTGCAATGCACTGTGTGTTCCAACAACTTTCTGTCAGAACCAGCATTAACTGTTTCAGTAATTTGAGCTTCAGTAGCTCGTCTGTGGATCAGACCACATTAGTCAGCCTTCACTCCCCACATGCATCAATGAGCCTTGGCCACCCATGACACTGTGGCCTGTTCACAGCCTTTTTTGCTTCTAACGCATCAACTTTGTGGACAAAATCTTGACTTGCTGCCTAATATATCCCACGCATTGACAGGTGCCACGATAACGAGATTATCAGTGTTTTTCACTTCACCTTGTCAATGACCATAATGTTATGGCTGATCGCTGTATACTCTGGCAATAGGATATACTGTAGTAACATTAGCAAGATATACCCTGGTTTTAGGGTATACTGTAGTAACATTAGCAATAGTAACAGGATATACTGTAATACAAGTAACAGGATATATTATAATACAAGTAAAAGGACATCCTCTGGTAACAGGATATACTCAGTTAACAGTAACATAATATACTGTAATAACAGTAACAGGAAATACTCTGAAAACAGAGTAATATACTATAATAATGGTTGACAGGATATCCTGTGTTGTATGATACACTAGTCTGTAGTACTTTACTAAAGACATTTTTGTACTGATATATTTTTGTTGTGTGATGTCATACATTAGGTACAGTTGTGCTCAAACGTTTGCATACCCCTGGTAATAGAGGTTCAATCTTTAAAGAAAACATGAGTGAGCAGGCAAAAATATCTAATTCTATAGGGATTCATTATTCAAATATAGGTCATAACAGAATGGCACAATCATGGAACAAAACATGGCAACAAAGAAAATAATGAAATGTCCATGTTCAAAAGTCTGCGTGCCCTCAGTTCTCAATAGGGTGTATTGCCCCCTTTAGCATCAATGGCAGCGTGCAGTCATTTGTGATAAGTTGTCTACGAGGCCCCGAATTTTCCCAGGTGGTACAGCTGCTCATTTATCTTGGCAAAATGCCTCAGGTCATGCCAAGTCTTTGTTCGTCTTGCATGAACCGCACGTTTGAGATCTCTCCAGAGTGGCTCGATGATAAATGCAGACATTTCACAATTTCTGCCAAGGTATGCAAACTTACGAGCACAACTGTCTTTGTTGATAGTTGTGTTGTGTGATGTTATATATTGGGTACATGTTGATAGTTTTGTTTTGGCTTGTTATACATTAGGTTCGAGGGCCATCTCGTGCCATCAGTCAATTGATGGTGGATGACCTCCTGACCCCTTGCTCGCCTGGGGACCCGAGTGCAGTAGAGATGACCTGGATGGATGTGCCTAGTGACAAGCTGCTGGAGCCCATCGTCTGCATGGTGACAAACGCATCCAAAACACACACACTGTTCATGAGGTACAGTCCAGACTTTTTCCGGTGCTGAACAATGCTAATGTTTGCTCCTCTGCTTTTCAGTCGGACATGCTGCGCTCCCTGTCCACTACACGTCCAACCGTCAACACAGAGGACTTGTTCAAGGTCAGGAAGTTCACTGAGGACTTTGGACAGGAGGGCTGAGAGGATCTGGTTAGAGATCCTCAATCCTTCCTCTCATGTCAAGCGCCATTCTTCCACCGTCCAATCAAACAATAAATCCAGTATTCCCACACTACAAACTTGGACTTGCTTGACTAATCTGCATTGGCAAGAATGATGGAGCATTTTAACTTCATGAATATTTTTCCTGTCTTATACTATTCGACAGAGTCTTGAAGACTGAAAATACATTTTATTTATTTTCAATTTTGCACTTTTGGAAGTTTAAAATTAATTAATTTACTCATTATGAAGTAGTGTTGTTCAAGAGCTTTTGAACAATTACAGGTTTCTGGCGTCATGTGTACGGTCACACGTGTTCCATTAAATGTTCAAGTCTTGAATGTCTTACTTGTGCGATTGCTTTTCAATTAATGGATTACTGACTGATCATAGCTGCCCCCCAGAGATGCCACCTCGTTAACTCCAAGCTGTGTTACTATTTATTAATTATTATTATCAACATTTGATGTGACATCATGACTGACTAAGGACAGAGTTTATTGACTTGGGAATATGATTAAAGTGTTATGCGACAGATGACGATGAGCCCTTTTTCACTTCTGGATTTGAACATTGAAAAACAATAGTTCCATGACACACACTATCTTAGCAATCTAATACTGTTGTCATTAGAGTTACAATTATCTGCAAAAGCTCCTGGGGATATGATGTAACGTTTTCTAAGCTTTTGAACCTGCAGATCATGCTCTTCACGTGTATGTTCTCTGTTGGAAGCTTTCTGGAATCGGGGGCAAGAAATTAAGAGACCTCCAAGCAGGATTTTAGGAAAACCTCACGATTTTGGGCTAGTTACCAGAGTCATGTTAAGTTGCAAAACATATTCTCAATGAATGGAATTTGTGATGTCTAATTTAACATGCCCAGGAGCTATGTTTGTTCTACATAGTATATTTCTATCTGAACATTAAAGAATATGAATTTATTGAACACAGGAAATCTGATGGTCATAATAGTATTGCCGTTTCTCTATGTAGTTGGGAGAATTTGTTAGTTTGTCTGAAATGTTATCTCAATGCTGTCATGCTGACCAAATAAAACCTGAATTTAAAAAACTAGGTGCTTGATGGTATTTTTACTTGACAGAACCCCCTTTGTTATGGTAGATCACTTGCTAATACTGAGTTCTCCCTTCTTTAAAACTAATTTGTTCTCAACAATTTAAGTGAGATAATAAACATGCTAACTATTGAAAATAAGTAAACCTTCCACATTTATTTGAAAAAGCTGTTTATTGAAACTAAAATATTCACACCATTTTCTGAGATAAAAAACCTATATACATGAATACAGTGTACACCTCTTGGTTATCTTAACCTCACTGTCAACAGAATATTCAACATCATTCAAAGAACAAAGCAATGTAGGACAATTATATTCATGTTAACCACATACTTAAGGATATTTATCAGATGTACTGAATGAAAAATACAGGATTTTGCAAGCAATAACCAAAGGCTGAATTGTGACTCTTAACGCTTCATTTGGACTGCTATATACATACATACACTATGACAACACGTTGTACAACCAGGAACAGTAGTAACCATACATGTTATACATATGTTTATTCTTCCATTAAATTAAACTGCAATTAAGTATGTTAAGTTTAGACTTTACTGCGTTTTGATTGGCTCTCTACGGCAGGGGCTGCCCTTTTGTTGCGGTGATGTGGGAATGTTGGCATCAGGTCAGGTTCACAAGCTGAAGGAAACAAGATTGAGGCACACTTTATTCAGGAACTGTAATTCCATAGACACTATTCAAAGACCTAACGTCATTAAAGACTGAGACCTCTGTAGAAGACAGTACACTGCTAAAACAACACTTTCATTGTTCATTGGTATCCGCTGGTGCTTATTCTTGGAATATGCAAACCAACCGTTATTATAACCTTGAGCCAACACTTACGCAAAGGTTTCTCCTTAAAGTAGGAACTCTCCAGGCAGTCCTTTGCTGTGGCCCTGACAGAGGCAACATAAACAACTTTTGAGCTACAAAGGAGTAAAACATTGAGTGTGTGTAAGTGTTTTCCCATCGTAGTTACCTGCGTAAGGGATTGAACATAAAGAGGAGGTTGAGTAAACGTAGCCCTGCGTCAGACAACCAGGTGAACTTATTTTTTAAATTGTTATATGGTTGTTTTCTCAAACTGTACTGTCCAACGAGGGGAAGACGAGTAAAGCCCTGAAAAACACAACAAATGTTAACAGATTAATACATACCTGTAGGTTGTTTCACAGTATACAGTATCTCACAAAAGTGAGTACACGTCTCACATTTTTGTAAATATTGAGTATTGAGTGTACAGCTTGTATAAGTGTAAATTAGCTGTCCCCTCAAAATAACTTAACACACAGCCATTAAGGTCTAAACCACTGGCAACAAATGTGAGTACACCCCTACGTGAAAATGGCCAAATTGGGCCCAAAGTGTCAATATTTTGTGTGGCCACCATTATTTTCCAGCACTGCCTTAACTCTCTTGGGTATGGAATTCACCAGAGTGTCACAGGTTGCCACTGGAGTCCTCTTCCACTCCTCCATGATGACATCACAAAGCTGGTGGATGTTAGAGACCTCACTCTCCTCCACCTTCTGTTTGAGGATGCCCCACAGATGCTCAATAGGGTTTAAATCTGGAGACATGCTTGGCCAGTCCATCACCTTTACCCTCAGCTTCATTAGCAAGGCAGTGGTCGTCTTGGAGGTGTGTTTGGGGTCATTATCATGTTGGAATACTGCCCTGCGGCCCAGTCTCCGAAAGGAGGGGACCATGCTCAGTATGTCACAGTACATGTTGGCATTCATGGTTCCCTCAATGAACTGTAGCTCCTAAGCACTAATGCAGGCCCAGACCATGACACTCACACCACCATGCTTGACTGTAGGCAAGGCACTTGTCTTTGTATTCCTCACCTGGTTGCCGCCACACATGCTTGACTCCATCTGAACCAAATCATTTTATCTTTGTCTCATCAGACCACAGGACATGGTTACAGTAATCCATGTCCTTTGTCAGCTTGTCTTTAGCAAACTGTTTGTGGGCTTTCTAGTGCATCATCTTTAGAAGAGGCTTCCTTCTAGGACGACAGCCATGCAGACCAATTTGATGCAGTGTGCAGCGTATGGTCTGAGCACTTACAGGCTGACCCCACACTCGTTCAACCTCTGCAGCAATGCTGGAAGCACTCATATGTCTATTTCCCAAAGACAACCTCTGGATATGATGCTGACCATGTGCACACAACTTCTTTGGTCGACCATGGCGAGGCCTGTTCTGAGTGGAACCTGTCCTGTTAAACCGCTGTATGGTCTTGGCCACCGTGCTGCAGCTCAGTTTCAGGGTCTTGGCAATCTTCTTATAGCCTAGGCCAGTGTTTCTCTAATTGGGGTACATGTACCCCTTGGGGTACTGCAGGGGTACTGCAGTGCATACATGACATTTTTGCAAAAATGCTAATTAAAAAATATGTCATGCATAATTCCTAAAATACTTATACTATAATAATTAATGAATTAAGTGATGGATTCTAAACATTTGAAATGTAGCATTTAAATGCTTTTGTTTAAAAAAGGTTGTTGTTTAGTGAATCTATCACTGCAGGCACTGTATTGTATCTCTTTATATAGATATTTTTCTACCAAAAATGCATTGCACTGGTCAAGGGATACTTGACTTAAAAAGGCAATTCAAAAGCGTTACAATATTGAAAAAGGTTTGAGAAACACTGGCCTAGGTCATTTTCATGTAGATTAACTTTTATTTTTTTCAGATCCTCAGAGAGTTCTTTGCCATGAGGTACCATGTTCAACTTCCAGTAACAAGTATGAGGGAGTGTGAGGGCGATAACACCAAATTTAACACACCTACTCCCCATTCACACCTGAGCCTTTGAAACACTAATGAGTTACATGTGGATATTTTCACTTAGGGGTGTATTCACCTTTGTGAACAGTGCAAATTTACACTGTTACTTTACGTACACACCGCCAAAGACTTGAGCTTCAAAGTTACCGGAAGTCATTCATTTTCAATGGAAGCTGGCTTCTCTCACCTGCAAGGACCGGCAAATCAGTCGGCGTCATGTTTTGGGCGTTTTGGGCATGTTGAGTGTCCAGAGCGTCAAGAACAAAAGTTGAAGTTTGTTCAACTTTATGGTAATGAGCTATGACGCGGTTCAGCAGCAAATGACAGTCAACCAATCTGAATTTAAGTACGTCTGCTAGTTTTCCTTGCTTGATGTGAATGTCCTACCACGTCAGAGCGGCCAAAGTGGCCAAAAGCGTCTAAAGCTTCCCTGTACTTTTTTGACAAGCGTCCTCGACAGGGCGTCCAGAGATTCTTTTGAAGCTCAAGTCTGTGGTGGTGTGTGCGTACAGTTATACAAGCTGTACTCACTTCTTTACATTGTAGCAAAGTGTAATTTCTTCAGTGTTGCCACATGAAAAGTTATACCGTAATCATATATTTACAAAAATGTGAGGGGTGTACAAACCTTTGTGAGATACTGTACATGCAATCACACTGCACATTTTTTTATTTCCCCCGTTTTCCACCCTTCCCAATTCCCACTAACCCTGCCTTGTCGGCAGCTCCCCAACTCCTTGGAAAGGAGGTCTGGGGAAGGTGAGGGAACCCATAGTCAGGCTCAAACCACTGACTATCATGACGTACACTGTCCTGCAATGCAGTCACGTGGATCCCCTGGTGAATGCTACTCTGCCTGCAACATCATCCAGCATGAGTAGTTTGGTGGTGGGTCACTGATGCTCTGGGAAGGCATATCCATGGGAGTTTCACACAGACCTCCACATGCTAGCCAACGATACAAAAGCATTGATACCCCTCACGTTCCCCAGAACTGAATCCAATTAAGAACCTCTGGGACATTACGTATCGGTGCATCCAACACCATCAAGTAGTGCCACAGACTGTCCAAAAGCTCAATGATGCCTTGATCCAGGTCTGGGAGGAGATCCCCCATGACACCATCTGCCGTCTCATCAGGAGCAAGCACAGACATTGTCGGGAGTGCAGTCACGTGGGGCCATACACTACTGTGTCATATTATGAGTTGCCGTAAGGAAATTCAAGCCAGTTGGAACAGCCTGTGATTTCAACTGTTTACTTTGATACTCGGTGTGAGTTTGAAGCCAGCCCTCAATCGGTTGGTGATTTTGGTTTCCAATGACCGTTGTTACATCATTTTGACCTCAAGGAATTACACAATGTACAATAAAGATCCCCCCCTCCCAATTGTACTTGTCCAATTTTTCCCACTCCCCCTGCTACGTTGGCATCTCTGCAACCCCCCCGACATATTTGAAATGGTGAAGGGCGCTCATAAGGTTCACCCAACCATGTCGCGGAGCCAGCCAATTATTTTCACACTGCTCATCCAACATGAAAGCCTTTCATCAGATTATGAACAAAACGATTACACTCACCAACTACCGTATACTTCTGTGATTGAATTTAAAGGCGCCCGATCTGTTTATAAATAATATCATCGCTAAAAGCCAATCCTAAGAAATAGGTAATTTTTCCACAGCTAAGCTTATGAAATGCTATAGTGGCAATAAAAATATAAAGCAACTATTGTTTCTTATTTTGTATTGATATGTTATGATTTTAGGCTATTTTGTCTCTAGCCATATCTTGCCCGAACAAAAACTGAGATCCACAAGGTATATGCACTTGTTCATACGCATATCTTAACATTATCCCATGTACATCCGTATTTCAGATGTTTAAAATATCTAGGATTACTGTTTTCACAGCGTTTTTAAGCTGGTCACTTGAAATACACTGTACCGTAGTACCTTTTTTATGGCTTGAATTCTACCAGTGGCACCTTTAAAATGCTGTCAGTTCCACAAACTTCATGGTTCTACGACTATTCAGACTATGTTATTTTTTGTAGGGTATTTTTGATTATTTTATTTACAGGACAGTAGGAAGTAGAGGCTAGGGAGACAGGTATGATGGGGGAGAAAGAGAGGACGGGTACAGACAGCGGCTGAGACGTGACTCAAACCCTAGGAGCCGGGGGGCATGTGTGTAATGAGTCAGGAACTTAGACCGCTACACCAACTCCGGCACAAAGTGGATGGTCTAATTTTTTTGGGTAATTTTTCCTGATTTTCTTCCCTTCCCAATTCCCTCTAACCCTGTCTTGTCGGCAGCTCCGCATCTCCTTGTACAGATGTGTGCGCCCCTTGTCATCCCACAGATGGTTTGTCCAACCACATGTCACCCAGGCCGCCGATACTTTACGCAACACGGAAGCCTTAAGTCAGATCATGCAGGGGATGATTACGTTCACCGACTATACTTCCGCAATTGAATTTACAGGCGGCCTATCTGCACACAAGGAGTCGCTGGAGAGTGACGTGGCAGAATAGAAAATCTGAGTAATCTAACCCATCGGGCACATGGTGAAAGACTATACCGGCCAGATGTTCTCATTGGGAGTACCCAGCAGTTGTACTATCAGGTCCACCTGTTGGATCTCAGAAGATCCGGGCAGCAGAGGTTTATGGGCCAGCAGCTCAGCCAAGATGCAGCCCACTGCCCTGTGAAAACATAATTACAGTACAGTCATACAGATGTTATGGTAAAACACATTGGTAAATATACTCTCATACTAGACAAAAAGACCACTGACTCAGAGGACACCATGACATACTGTATATGACTGGAGTGTCTAAACAGGGACAGATTTGGCAGAAGCTGACAAAGCTGGGCTACATGGACATTTGGCATGGATATAGACATTGCTGAAAAACATCCTATTTGGATTTAACCATAAGGCATGTAGGAGACAGCAAATATGTGGAAATGGGTTCTCTGGTCAGATTAAGCAAAGATTTAGCTTTTTGGCCTAAATGCAAAACAGTACATGTGATGCAAACCAACAATGCTTATCTCCCTGAGATCATCCCCACTGTAAAGCATGGCGATAGCAGCATCATGTTATCAAGATGCTTTTGAGTACTGGTAAACTTGTCAGAAATAATAGCAAGACAAAAGGAGACAGAAATTACAGGAACATCATTCTGCAAGGGAGCTTCGATTGGGGAAAGGTTCAACTTTAAACAAAACTATAATACTAAACATGCAGCCAAGGAAACAGTAATTCTTGGTACAACCGAGAATCTGTGGCAAAATGTGAAATTTTTTATGTCCAATCAATTTAACAGCTTGAGCAATGTTTCTTAGCAAATAATTACTGAATAAAGACTAACAGTTCAGTTTGTCAAACTTTTCTTTCAAATAAAAATAATATGTTGCAAAGTGTTGTGTTAAATCAAAAGAACCTGGATTTGATCCATTTTATTTCTGTTTGTCACAGTTTGAAAAAGGGGAAAATATGTATGCAGTCTGCTATGTGGACAGATGGCCTGTGTAAACCAATAGTTTATGATTCACAATAATAAAACCATAGACAGTCACTCAAACTAAAAGGGAACTGACAAAGAAGTTGCTTTAACTACAAGAGAAAAACAGGTGGGATGTCAAATGGATTTAGATAGACAGTCATGGGTTTGTCCACACACAAGCACTTCAATTCAGCTAGGCCAGCACAGGTAACTAACAAAATAACTAGAGTGCAGGTAACTAACATGTTAACCAGCATATGTGTAACCTATACACTAAGCAATTCCAACAACTATAAATGTACACATGTAAAGGTAGGGACTCCAATAGAGAATAAACAGGTATAGCATCATGGCCTACCACATGTCTAAGGCTGTGGTCTGAGTCTTGGACCCTAGGAGGAGCTCTGGAGCTCTGTACCTGGAAAGGTAGTGGGGGAGAGAGAGAGCGTGAAAAACAAGGAAGCTGATGAGGCTCAGGGAGGATTATGGATCAGTGTCTGCTCAGGAAGTTGCGGTTGAAAGACAGTCTCACCACAATGTCACCACCCGTGGCGTCATAGGCTGTAGAGGGATCCCATAGCAACGGGCCAAGCCAAAGTCAGCTGGACAGAGGGGGAACGTTTAGCACAATCAACAAGAGTAGTACTGTGCACATTTTAGATCTTGTATTGTAGTTCAGCTAAAGTACATGGTTAGAGAGCACTTGTATGGTGTGAACTCACCTATCTTCACACAACCTTTGTCTGTCATCAGGAGATTGGACACCTTTAGATCCCTGGAAAAAAGTCATTATATTTATTTAGATACCCCTACATACCAGAGCAAAGACAAATGAGGGTGGGGGTTAAAGGACCAACCTGGGTGATTGGTTCCCTAAGGTTGTTTGGAGCGTCACAAAAAGAGATAAAGTATAGGATGTGTATTTTCTTAAGTTCCTATTGATGTCCATATATTGTAGTTGTGTACAAAAAATAAATCTATAAGCATATTGTGTATTTTGTCACAAAAATGCAAGGAGCTAACCCACCTCAAGAATTGTGACATATACAGTGCCTTGCGAAAGTATTCGGCCCCCTTGAACTTTTCGACCTTTTGCCACATTTCGGGCTCCAAACATAAAGATATGAAACTGTAATTAATACTTCGTAGCGCCACCTTTTGCTGTGATTACAACTGTAAGTCGCTTGGGGTATGTCTCTATCAGTTTTGCACATCGAAAGACTGAAATTTTTTGCCCATTCCTCCTTTCAAAACAGCTCGAGCTCAGTGAGGTTGGATGGAGAGCGTTTGTGAACAGCGGTTTTCAGTTCTTTCCACAGATTCTTGATTGGATTCAGGTCTGGACTTTGAATTGGCCATTCTAACACCTGGATATGTTTATTTGTGAACCATTCCATTGTAGATTTTGCTTTATGTTTTGGATCATTGTCTTGTTGGAAGACAAATCTCCGTCCCAGTCTCAGGTCTTTTGCAGACTCCATCAGGTTTTCTTCCAGAATGGTCCTGTATTTGGCTCCATCCATCTTCCCATCAATTTTAGCCATCTTCACT
>JACXGM010032656.1:0-12556 GCA_016801145.1 Umbra pygmaea | reverse complement strand
CTTACAATGCAAAAAACATTACTAATACAAAGTTATGCTCAGACTAATTGTGGGTATTACGCTAGTATTGCAGCTAACATGTGATCTTAGGCTACACTGCAAATTCAAGTAATCCCTAAATGACCAAACTTACCACTCTGAAGTAGTAATTTCCAATCTATGGGCGACTGGTTGCTCCTCCACATCAGGTTCTTCTTCCAACTCAGGTTCAAACATGTACGGTTCAACACCGAATGTCTCCATGGTATGTACAACTACGATGTTTCATTGAATGCTGTGTGTTGTCAACTTTGCGTCTTTGCTCTGCAGCTAAACCAACCAATCAGCGTGCAGCTCATTTAAATATTCATGAGCATACCACATATGGAGGAAACCTATCGTTTCATTCAGTGGCAATTTCACAGGGTTGCAGTAGGGTGCATAGAACAGCACCCGGGCCATTTTTAGTAAAACCAAGTTACAGACCCTATTCAGAGACATTAATGAACAGTGTGAAATAGCCTATATACTCATTCTATCACCCCTTTAAAATATCAATTTTCGCCATATTGTTTTGATTAAAATGTCACATAAATCAGGCCAGGAATGATTTATCAACAAATCCCTCTGTAAATATCTTCAGAAAACTGCTAAGTGTATAACTGGAAAGTTTGGTGTATATAGGTGCTACAAAAGCTGAGATATGTCTACCGGAAAATTACAAAAAACTCATTTTGAGAAAACGGCATTTAAAGATTTAAATAGGGAAATTTAATACATTTCTATTGGAAAAAATTGCTCAAAAACAGAATAAGTGCTCAGGCCCTTAGTGATAATAATATAGAATATTTAAAACTCATGAAAACTGATTATTTAATAACATGGCAGGCATATAAGGCCTACAACTGCAGTAACTCAATTAATTAACTTTGGCGTATCATGCACATTGTTGCCAACAAAACCCACGCTAGACAGTTGTATGGACACAGAACATGACCAACAGTAGAGGTCACAGCTTTCTAAAGTCTAATTGCCTAATCCAGCACCATATTTAGGTCCCTCTGATATCTCTTGCTGGTGCCTATTCACTTGTCTGTGCTCACAAGTTCTTTTATTTTTTTTGTACTTGAGTGGCAAAAACCCAATTTCTCCAGGGAGTAGACCATCAGCCAACTGGACAAGCAAACCATAAATGACTATAAAGAATATGGCCATCCTATAATGTTAAACTATTACAACAGATCCATAATTCTGTATACCTGCATGTGCGTTGGTGTGTCAACCTGACTACAACAGCATGGATTCCACTGCACTAAAGCTTGCACTGCAAATTATTTGGATCTTACCAAGATAATACAACTTAAAATATCTAACACTTTTAAATCTATCTTGTTTTAAAAGTGATTTTTTATTTTTAAGTGTTCAACTTTACACTATAATCTTATTTCTAGAATTAACAAACTTAATTCAAGAAATCTTGTCAAGTAAAATTATCTTGCTACATGGACAGATAATTTCACTTGTTTTGAGTACCCTTTCCCTGAGATTTAGTGGTTTTATCTTGTTTTTAGACACACATTTTTTGCATTGTGGTATCTCAGGCTGCAGTGATGCTGCCTACTGTTAATATGAGTGTGTATGCATTATGTCATGTGAGCATGCATGATGTCCCCTCTTCATCTATCTCTCTCTCTCTCTGTCTAATTTAAAATATGTTTCTTCAATGTCCATAAGTTGATAAGGCTGCATTATTTCAATGTCCTTTGTTTTTGCCACTGAACTGAAAACTGCAAAAGTAAAACTTACCAATATAACAGAATAAATGAGAATACATTTTATCAAGAATCCAACCCTATTCCATTTTTGAAAATATGTTCACTGTTACAACAACAGTATGATCAGATGTCATCAAATGGCATTAGACCTCCAAAATCAACTTCCCTGTACTCTAGAAGCCGACTGCCACAAAACCAATGGTTCTGTGGATCAATATTTATAAATAGACCCGATGCATCACTATTAGAGTACAAGCGATTACGTATGAATTCATTGAGACGTGTGACATGCATACCGTAATCATCCACTGCTTTGTCGCACAGTCAGTGGCATTGCCATTAAACACCCCGGTTTCCCAACGACAGCTTACGGTCTGATGTGCTGCTTCCGGATGGGTTTTCAGCTAATTTAATAGATTGCTTTCCCTTGTCACGTCTTGCAAAGAGCAATTGCTGCGTTATTTTTCTTGAAAGTTGCGGTGTTAAAGGCATTTTCGAAGGTCCCGCGGTAAGCTGAACACGGAAGTGTCGAACTACACCACGTGATGCGTCTAAGCGAATCACGTTAACACAAACCAGAGGTAGCCAATGAGATTTCATCATTAGCATTAAATCCCCCTTAGGACATTCGCAATTGATTACTGATAGAAAGGAAATGCCCTTATTTGGGTTGCATAGAGTTGTGCAGGAGACTCAGAGCTTAACAATGGTACCAAGTATGACAGACTTCAATAAACAGGCAAAACTCTGCATGTCGCGTTTGAATGCTAACTTCTTGGTAAATTCGGGAGAAACTTACTACTGCAAGTTAACAAAATGTAATAAAATAAACATCCTAATGTATATTTTCAACGTTTTCTTTATAACAGCTTGCAAGAAAACATGTTGAAGGAGTAAACTAGCCCAAAATCTCAAAATTGACCACTGCATGAAAAATCGATGTTTTTGCCTGCCGTGTCTCGCCTTAATTATAAAAACATAATATGAACAATTTCACATTCATAGGTCATCCAGAGCTTCAACAGTTTATTTATTGCAGCAGTATTTCCCGTCAGGAGCTCGATATCTGTCTGCCTGCCTGTGTTGTTCAGGACATCAAAGGAAGATGGTAGCCTTTCCCCAGTCTCGAACCTTTCAGGAACAATAGCAATGCAAGTTAGCAATGCCAGTTATTTGCACCTACAGTGAATAGGCTCCACGGGAGTTAGTATAATGTAGTTTAATAAATAGTCAGAGTTGAATACAATGCACAGATTCAAACACCAGGCAACAGAACACTGAGAGTAGCTTGTCGTAGTCTGGAAGCGGAGGTCATACACAGAGAGATCACTGGCAGAAGTACACAATCAGGATCCGGAGGGTAAATCAATGGTACAGGCAAACACGGTCAAACGCTGGTAGTCAAGGCTATAGTCCAAATGGCAGGCAAATCTCAAAAGGAGGAAATAACAAAGCAGGGGTCAATACACGGTAAATCAATCATAAGAAAATGCTCAGTAGAATCGCAATATAAGAAACAATACCTCGCGAAGTGTATCAGTATAGTGATGGCTTATATGCTATGTGTTGATAGTCTGCAGGTGTCAGTAGTCAGGTAAATGCGATCTATGGGACGTGCTGCGTTCATGTGTGCTGGGAAGTAGAGTATCAGTATCAGCTGAATGTGGTCTGTGCTGTGTGCATGGTTTGTGTGACTTGGGCAGAGAAGCGATACCATCTTCTGATGGAGATGTGCCTAGACCTGCTATGGGAACCCTTACATACAGTAGGCTAGCATAGATGTAAATATAGCCTACTGTAGGTGCAAATAGCTTGCATTTCTAACGTTGTGCTTACTATTTTATAGGCAAATACAATTGTGTATAACAGCCCAAAATACATTAGTTTGGAAACGTGCAACGGTTTTTGTGAACGCATTTGTATTTACCTATAAAACAGTAAGCACAATGTTAGCATTGCAAGCTATTTGCACTTACAATAGGCTAGCATAGATGTAAATATAACAATGAGAGTTCAGCTGACTGACATGAAAAACAAAGAAAATACTCACTTTATTATACTAAGGCGTCCGTTTGGCCCTGCGGGCTTTGGCTGGCGTTTTCAATTCACCTTCGGGATCTTCAAATAAGTTTCCAGGACACCACTGTGATCAAAGCTATGGTGCTCTGTTATACATACTGCCGGTGCCGTTTCCTTAGCAGATTCAGCGATTTCTTCAAGGAGAAAATGGCATCGCTGAAATTCTGTGTCCATATGCGCATAGCGAGAGCACTGACACCACCAGTCCGCCCTAGCTCGTGTGTGCCCAGGCTCTTGCTGAGTCAGGTCTCGCTTCTCTGCTGCAGTAGCTGCTAGGGACGCCTCTTGTTTCTCCTTCATCCACAACTGTTCCTCGCTGTATTGCAGCTCGTACAGGCAGCCACAAGCATTGGATTCACACACCAGATCTTTAAAATCCCCTTCTGCCATATTATCTTCAAAACTACCCTCAGCCATCATGGTTTGCCTACTAAAGTATTACTCCGTTTTCTCCACAGGGCAATAGCCTGTTCGCTTAGATTCAAGATGGCTGGCACTATTTTGAAATTCAGTGAGTTAGGTCCCACTGCCTATGGGCGAGGCGAAAATATATGGAAGAAGCTCCGACTACTGGCTGTAGTCCATAGCCTCTGGGCAAAAAATCTTCCGATACGTCATCTGAAGATTTTTTCCAGAACAAAAATAGATAGGTTTCCTGTCTCATGGGTTCATGAGGGAGGGGTAGGGTTAGTTCGGAAATACTAACGGATTTCTACTGATACAAAACTTAATGCAAATCGGTAAAGTACCCCTTTAAGAGATGGTTTAGACACTGATGTGCCATAGTGGGCTGCGACCGCTACCAGATCTACTTTACGCAGCTTTGACAACACCTCAAGGGAGGGATCCTCAATAAACGGTCAAGGTGCTCTACCCAAACTTACAGTAGGTGTTCCGACCAGGTGTAACTAGTGTAAATATATAAAAGGAAGTCCCCTACGGGCGGTGTAATCTTCGGAGTGGCTCTAAGCTACTCCTCCCTACTTGTAACAAAATGGAACAAAGGATTCATATTAATGAAGTAATGGTAATAGAAAAGAATAATGAATATGTATAAGACTGATACAAACTTGCACACAAAATAGGCCTATCCAGCTCTCACTCAAGCAATCAATCAAACAAACAAAGCTCCCACTCAACTAATGGCCCTTTTCCATTCAACTTAACTCTACTTGCCTCGCCTCTACTTTACTCGCCTTGAAAGCATTTCCATTGCTACGTAACAGCTCTACTCAACTCTACTTGACTCGTCTTTTTTTGCATTTCCATTGGGCAAATTTACCTGGTACCATGTAGCTTTTCGTACTTGCTCGGTCGAGGTTCCAAGCCAGTAGAGCCGATACCTAAGCTGTGACGTGAACACACAGAAAGCCGTTGATTGGACAAGAGAGTCATCACTCATGCGTCACATTTGCTCGACACCTGTTATCCTATATAACAGCGAAAACTCCAAATAACTGGATTCATCCACCATTGTTTGAGCAGAATATTTACAATAATTTTTAAAAAGCACAAACAATGGGAACCCGCAAAATCATGCCGTGGTCAACTGAGGAGGTGCAGACATTTCTGTGTTTGGTTGCTGACGAGAGGATCCAACGTGAGCTGGATGGAGTAACTCGGAATGAGAAAATTTACCAGAAAGTCTCGAAATTAATGGGCACACAGGGTTTCCAAAGATCATTTCAACAGTGTAGGGAAAAGTAGAAAAAACTTAAAAGTGACTACCGATCCATTAAGGACCACCATTAATAACCTGTATGCAGTAATTCACTTGTGTGAGAATGGTTTGGGTGAGAAGTGTATCATCTGAAGCTCTCTGATTAATTACTGTTATGGTTAGATCAATGTGTACTTTCCATAGGACTTGTCTCTTAATACATCAATTGCACTCGTACATATCCATTGTTTCATGAAGACAAAGGACTAATAATGAGACTTGTGCAGAATCAGATTGCTTTGTCCAACCACACAAGTTATTGTCCATACCTACAGTAGACGTAAACACTAAATTCATGGCAAAAATGAACACTGATTCATAGGAACCCCAAACTTTATGGATTTAATAGTATCCTCATCACCAACATTTACCAGTCTTGGAATTATTGCTAATTACAATTGCTATGTATATATATTTTATAGACTATTCTTCATTGTCCTGTAAGAAAAATAATTTTACTTTGGACATCAAAGATTGATTTAATTCTCCAATTCTTAGTCAGGAGGAAACGGCAACGGGAGCAAGAGGATATTGCTGTCCTAAGAGAGATACAGGAGGCAGATGTGGAGCAGCAGGCAATGAACCGGGCTTAGCATGAGCTGCATCTTGAGATGGCCCTCCAGGATGCTGCACGCGCAAGGGAGCTGGAAGCAGCCTTGAGAAGAGAGGAAGCAGCCTTAAGAAGGGAGGAGAATGTAACAACTGCAGCCTTCAACACTGCATTCCTGGACAATCAGAAAATTAGACTTAGGTGAAAGATGTGCAAGCAGTTTTTGGTAGCTATTTTTAGGGTTAAGTACCCATGCCTGATGTTTAATTGAGATAAGTTAATGTTTAATTAGATAAGACGTTTTCATACAAGCATACATCACCACTAGGGCTGGGACAACGCGTCGACGTCATTGATGACGTCGATGCAAGAAATACGTCAACGCAAAGTATGTGCGTCGATTCTTCAGACCCAAAACAAAGACAGTGGTGCCGGAGAGTAATAGCAACACGTGTGGCTCCACAGACTTTCAGAAGTGAGGCACACTCGTTCCTCTAAAGTATGGGAATTCTTTAATTTAAAAGGAAACAATTATGTGACGTGTTGTCTTTGCAAAATGGAGATGGCCTTCTATTCTAACATCACGGCAATGCACCAGCACCAGCCGGTTGCACCAACTGGACGTATATAGGTCATACTCGTAACTGTATGCCAGACCTAAAATGCCCTAGTTACGTCGGACTTATATATTTATACCTGTTGCACCAGCTGGACGTAAGCGCTCAATGAGCTACGCCTGGTCGGCGCAGGGTGGCGATTTATATAAATTATTTAAAATGTCCAGTTTTTCTGACTGATTGCATTAAGATTTAGCTGTAATTTCTTTGGAGAAAGACCGTTTCGTACAATCGAAAATGCAGGGCACATTGTTTACGTTTGTAGCGACCACAAATCTTACTAATAACTAGCAATGACTTAACAGCAGATTGAGTGGGCAATTTTCAGGTTTGAACAAGCGTTTTAGATTAGTAAAAGTCAAAGGGTAACCTATTACCTTTAACTATCAATTAAATGCCTGGAAATAGCCAAAGTGTTTTTTGTCAAAACTGAAGTAACTTTACAATTGTACTTCAGTGTGATATTACAAACAAATCTTGATCAGTCACTTTCAGCTGTTCGATCTATCTTAAAACATTAAACAATGTTTTCCATCACAACAGTATTGAATAGTAATGCTTGTTAAGACTGACACTTCACTGCCATTCCTCATGCTAAATGTTGAATAGATTTTCTGTTATCTTTCTCAAGTTAGGACGATGCAAATTGCTTTGTCTATCTAAAGTCCATTTGTCATTCTGTAGTGCACAGCACATGCACGCATTCTTTGGTTTTGTATTCGTAAATGGGATTTATTATTTTAATGCTCTTGCAGGCACATCGAATTTAGGGATCAATTACTTGAAAATATATTTTTTTAACCATACAAACCAATAAAATGCAAGTATTTTAATGGTAGCTTGTCTTTTCTTTTAAAATCTGTGGGTTATG
Organism: Umbra pygmaea; assembly: GCA_016801145.1. Taxonomy (NCBI): domain Eukaryota; kingdom Metazoa; phylum Chordata; class Actinopteri; order Esociformes; family Umbridae; genus Umbra; species Umbra pygmaea. Next base: position 4,965 of record JACXGM010032656.1, on the reverse strand, counting down.
AGGCGAAACGGTTGCCAGGGGGCAACGGTGGAACGTTTAAAACTGTCTTTGTCCATTTTATCTAGTTGGATTTATTAAGGAAAGCAACTATATCACTAAGATTATTCTGATCTCACGGACGCGCATTACTTACACTGGACATAGCTATGACTAGTCTTATATTTATTTGGTGCAACAGGTGTAAATTCCAGTCACAACCTTGAACGTAGCTACGCTCGACCTAGGATTCAAGCCCAACGTTTTTACGTCCAGTTTGTGCAACCGGCCCCAGAAAAGGCGCCACCCGGGAGCAACTGCAGATGACAGAGCACCGTAAGTTTTTTTTCCAACTCCCCACTCTATGATGGAGTAGGCTATAATACGTTGTCGACACCTAAAGTTTTAAGCTACAGTGTAATTAATTACTATGTGTAATATAGTCTCAAGGTGAAATGACACGCTTATGCAACCTAAGTCAACAAACGGTTGTAACGTTATGTCTTCATTGATTGTCGTCGATGGGACAGTGAGCAGTTACATGACAGGACTATTCCGGTTTTAAATGGAATATTGGCTCCCTTAATAGTCCTGGCATGTAACTGTGTGTTCACTGTCATGCCGTGACTGCGCAAGTGACGATTATGTTACACACATAGGATTTAATTAGCCTACTTAGTCTGGGCTGAGGTGGATACATAGAAAAATCTTTATTGTGTTTCTTTGCTGTTGGTTTATTATATTACATGTATAAATTGCTATTATTAGTTAATTAATAGGGAGATAATCGATAATCGAATCGAATTGAAATCGAATCGGACTGAAAAAAACGAATCGTTAGATTAATCAATGCTTCGAAAAATAATCGCTAGATTAATCGTTTAAAAAATAATCGTTCATCCCAGCCCTAATCACCACACGCCACAACCAATACGGTAGCTAAATAACTTGGTGTACTGCAACCACAATAGATGACAAGCACAACTCATGTTATGATAATTTATGTCATACTTTAGTATTAAACAGATATTGGTATATGTAAATAATTAACTCAAGAAACTAAGCATACAATTAAGGTGGGCTTAAAGGGTGTACTAGCATAAAAATCACCTTTCCTGAGGACAACCTAATTGAAGATGAACAATTATTTCCCATTATCAATACAAACTTTGCATGGTGATGTAAGCTACAGTGTACATCTACCCTGAGACAATTTGGTTTTAAAATATCCTATCAATAGTAATGCCATTAAGCCATGTTTGGTGAAAAATCTTTATCTCACTTTACAAAGTGATGTAAGTATTCATACAATTTAAAATGCAAGGTTAATCATTCATTATATCTTTATTTTTGATTGTGGAAATGGTGCAGTATATGTTGTTCCAAAATCTTTGTCATGAAGACAGACAAGATTACCGTATATACCCGAATATAAGACGACCCTGAATATAAGACGACCCCCCCATTTTCCAGATTTATTTTTGGGGACAAAAAAAAATTCGGGGAAAAAATCTGGTTTTCAACAGAAAATAATTTTATTTGAAATTCTAGTGATAATTACCGGTAATAAAAAAAATATTTTAACACCATTCATTAAATATTTGGATTAATTTGTCACAAAATAAAGTGCACTCTGTCAATGAGTTCAGAAATGAATGAATGAATGAGACAAAAATGAACAACCTTTTCACAAAAATGCTATAATTTTTTATGCATGTATGTAAATTGTGGTGTGAAGATAAGATAGAAAATAACAATCTGCTTTTAATCAAACACATCTGACATTAAAGTCTTGAAACAAACCAAACTGTGAGGTTGCAATAAGAACAGCAGTGCAAATGGGCCTTTATGCTGTGCATTAAACTATTCCTCACAGAGATCCCCTGCCTCGCTATGCTCACTCTCGCTGTCATCACTATCATGATGCTCCACGAGCCCCTCCCACAGAATGTCATCCTCGCACCCATCAATGGCATTTGATATGCAGCATTTCTTAAATCCATGAATGATGCTCTCTTGGCTTATGGTATCCCATGCTTGGAGGATCCAAGTGCAGAGCAGATGCACTGCTGGCTTCTTAAGTTTTCCAGTAGGCGTCAGTGAGTGATCGCCTGGCAGGAGCCACTCAGTGTACCACTTGCGCAGATTATCTTTGAATGGCTTGTTGACGACTACATCCAATACCTGCAGCTGGCCTGTCATCCCCCCCCGGAATGATCACTAGATCGCCGTTCATTTTCCGCAACTGAGTTTTGACGGGCTCCGTCAAGTGTCCGCGGAATGCATCTAAAACAAGCATATTCCTCATCTTATGAAGCGCACCGCGCCGCCTGCCCCACACTACCTTGAGCCAGTCCACTACCAGGTCAGTGTCCATCCAGCCCTTTTCCTGGGCACGTACGATAATGCCAGCTGGCATCGTCTCCTTTGGCATAGTCTTGCGTTTCAAAATCACATATGGGGGGAGTTTGCTCCCATCAGCGAGACACGCCAACATTACAGTGATTTGGTTTTTTTCATTTCCAGTAGATCGCACAATTACTGATTTGTCCCCTTTCTTGGCAACAGTAACAGATGTTGGCATGTCAAAAAACACTGGTGTTTGGTCAGCATTCCCTATCTGATCCAGGGGGTATGAGTGAGTTTTCCTCAGTTTAAGCACATACCGCTGAAAAGACAACAACTTTTCCTCGAAGTCTGAGGGCAGGAGCTGGGCGAGACTTGTTCTACGACGCAGTGTCAGTCCTTTGCGCCGCATCATTCATGTACACCACCCAGTGCTAGCTTTGAATTCATTTGTCGGGATGTTCAGCTCCTTGGCTATCTCCAGAGCCCTCAGCCGAATGATTTCTCTTGTGATTGGCATCGCATCCCAACGTTTTTCTATAACATATTCATAGATTCTATCATCAAGTTCTGCAAACTTGCCACTTTGAGGTCCACGGAAAGCTTTCGTTTGACTGTTGGTATTTTTTAGTCGTTCTTTTTGTGCTCGCCACCTTCGAACGTTGCATTCTGTGACTCCAAATTTTTTGGCAGCTTTGCAATTATTAGATGATTCTGCCTCATTCACGACGATAAGTTTAAAGTTGGCGTCATAACTGTTTCGAATGTGTTGGTTTATTTGACCAACTTTTGAAGCGCTTTTCTCAAGATGATCTCTTGATCTCTCCATGGCGGCAATTTATTGAATATTTAATTTATAACACTGTCATTAATTAGCCTATTGTGTTGGCGCCCTCTGCTGCTTCCCCCTGCTTTCTCCGTTTCCCCCTTTATTTTGTCTATATCGCGAATATAAGACGACCCCCAATTTTTCAGCCTATTTTTAGGACAATAACCTCGTCTTATATTCGGGTATATACGGTACTGAGGTCTAAGTAACACATTAGTGACTCTCGTACATCCCTGCCCTCCTCTACACCTACACCCTGTGCCGGTGGCAGCAGATTATGCTCTGCTGCTACAGCTGCATCCCACTCATTGTCATAGGCCTCCCCATGACTCTCACAAAGGTTATGCAGAGCACAGAAAGTCATCACCATTGATTTGACCAGTTCCACATCACACTCATTTCACGCAACGCCACCTTCCCTTCAGTCTACCAAAGGCATTTTCCACCACTACCCGTGCTCTGGAGATTTTCCTGTTGTACCTCTGTTGTTCTGCTGTCAGCCATCCAGTGTTTGGAAATGGTTTTATGAGCCAGTTCTGTAAGGGATAGGCAGAGTCTCCTAGGATATAGTAGCCAACATTCACCCCATCAATATTCTTGGTGTATGCTGGGAAATGGTTGCCACGGCTGGCCAACTCCAACAATGTGGACAGTCTCAAGACCCGAGTGTCATGCAAGCTCCCAGGCAGTCCAGCAAATACATTCCAGAAATGTCCCTTTCCATCTACAACACCTTGAAGGATGATGGAGTGCCAGCCTTTACGGTTGAAGTAGTCACAGTGGTACAGTTGTGGTGCCATGATGGGTATGTGTGAACCATCAATAACACCAATACAAAGTCAAAGTCAAAGATGTTTATTTGTCATGTGCATCGGATAACATCACATCATCCTATGCAGAGGAATTCTTTTGACAAGGCTCGACACATCTACACAGAGGGCTTAAAAAGGTTATATACAATATAAAGAAATTTAAAAATGATAATAATAATAATAAAAAAATACAAAATACACTATGTACTGAGCAGTGGTCCGGAGAGTGTACGACAGCAGAAGTATGAAAATATGGTAATTTTCCAGAAAATATGGCATGCAAAATTACTTTAAAAGGTACATTGAATTCTGCTACATCAGATGTAGAGTGGAAAGTGACCACAGAATGTCAGGGCTCAAGAAATGATTTGTGATTTGTGATCAATGTTCCATGTTGAGCAGCCGAATGGCCTGCGGAAAGAAACTGTTTTATAATCTGGTAGTCCGTGCCTTGATGCTCCGGTAACGTCTACCAGATGGCAGCAGTGAGAAAAGGTCACGGCCTGGATGGCTGTGGTCTCTTAGGATATTCTGTGTTTTCCTCAGGCATCGATTGTGGTAGATGCCTTGCACGGAGGGGAGACAGCAGCCTATGATGCGCTCCGCTGACTTCACCACCTTCTGAAGGGCCTTGCGATCAGCAGCGGAGCAGCTGCCGTACTATCCTGTAATGCAACTTGAAAGGATGCTTTCAATGGTGCACCTGTAGAAGTTTGGGTTGTCAGAACTATTTACATTTTGACAACATTCAAATATTTGATTTTATTTCAAACTTCTAAAAGTTAAGAAACTACAGAAATTTTTTATTAAATCGACTTGGATACATTTTTTTATTTAATTTTAAAGCCCATTGTTTTAAAACATAACTTTTGCGCATGTGATGGACCATTGGTCCTAATAGTTTAATAGGGGATGGAGAATAAATCAAATAATATTATTTGGATGTAATGTTCTTAGGGTAAAACTCATTTACATGGTTTAAGTTATAAATATAGTGTTCAA
>JACXGM010032655.1:0-12557 GCA_016801145.1 Umbra pygmaea | reverse complement strand
GACCGCTATGAATAGATTTATGCTTCCTATGTTAATTAGACTGCAAAATATATTTAAACTTATATTAGTAACATAAAAGTCAACATGTTTAGTATTGGGCAGTTATGCATTATTTTCACATTTCTTAATGGCACTAAGAAAAAATAGGTTCTTCAAGGAACCTTTCAGTGAAAGGTTCTTTCGGGAACCAAAAAAGGTTATTCTATGGCATCGCTGTGAAACCCCCATTTTGGTTCTTCCTGGCACCTTTATTTTTAAGAGTGTAGGTGGCGAGATTATATCTCCAACTTGGCCTGGGAACGCCTCGGGATCCCCCAGTCGGAGCTGGTTAATGTTGCTCGGGAAAAGGACGTTTGGGGTCCCCTGCTGGAGCTGCTGCCCCCGCGACCCGATCTCGGATAAGCGGATGAAGATGGATGGATGGATGGATGGTAATTACATGCAGCCTCTGTGTGGTTTAAATATAAGTCACTTTGGGTTTGAACCACCATACTATATTACTTTGTATGCCCAGGGTAGTAAAACCTTAGGTACATTGTGGTATACAAATATTTTACTTCATAGGTAACAGACATGTTAAGTCCACCATCCCCCTCACTACCTTTAAAGTATTACTATCAAACGTATTGTCAGACCATTTTACATGGTGACTCTCCGCCCTCTCTTTGCCTGTTAATGCTCTCATCAAACCCTCAACACATGTTGCACATATTCACACACTCATCTGTCTTTGAATAATTTGCACACTACCATTTCCATGGCCTTGCTCATTATGTTACCTACTCTAGTGTTATTTTTGCACTGCCACTTAGTAATCTGACTAATCTACCTCTCTCTCAGACCCTATTTGCACTGACTGTACAGTATATTGCCAAGCCACTTTACTTACAGAACCTATTAATCTACCTCTCTTTTCATGCATCTGTTGCACTACCTGTATATATTCTTTCATAATTTACTCAGAAGATCTGCACCCTGTATTGTTTTTATATTTTTTGTTTTTATTTTTGATTCTTGCGTAAATCATGTGCCACTTCATGTCTTCTGGCACCTCTGCGCTTTAATCTTGGCCAGGTCGCCATTTCAAATGAGAAACTGTTCTCAACGTGGTTAAATAAATGTTAAATAAAATAAAATAAAACTTAAATTGCATCAAGGCCACTATAGCATAGAAGTAAATAGCTGGTAGCTTTAATCAATAGCTTGGGACACAAATTAGATTTTGCTTCATTTCATTAGCGGTAGAAGAATGAGGTGATTCATTTCTTTCCCCATAGTGAATGTTTCACCAGTGGAATCAGGGAGGAAGGGCCAAACCAATAGCCAAAGCTGTTTGTCAGGGGTGGTGTGTGCTCAGTGTGATATGGAGACGTTGCAGGAAAACAGCAGTCCATCAAAAATGTATCTTGTCAATCCCCTGTGTATTTTCATATCATTCTGAAATGGAGGCCTTCTTTGTATGCAGGTGTTGAATGGGATTAGGCTCGTGCAGGTATTCGTCTTCTCTCCGGCAGGGCCGGGAGAACGGAAAAGCAAAGCACTGAGTTGCCATGGTTTCCAGTTTCGCTCTGCATCTATAACCATCAGTTCTCTATGGGCCTTGTGTATCTCCACAACCTATAGTAAAATTTACCCGGAGGGGAAGAGGGGGATCTGTCATCACAGTTTCATCTAGGACATTCACATAAAATAAATATTTAGGATACAGTAATGACTTGCCTACTTGACACATCAGCTAAATATGATGTTGATAACACACTGACATGAGCAAAATGACAGGTTGTACTCCATTTACACTGTAAAATAATCTGATCTGTCAAAAGTCCAATTAGTGGATCAGAATTTGACAGCTTCTTAAAATGATGTCTCAGTGAAAATGACCTTTGAATGCAACCGAACTCTAGGCTGTAAGCCAATGAGGAGGACATACAGAAAAAATTGTCTAAATATACTTTCCAGTGGCACTAGCTTGGCCAATGATGAAGGGTTTGCATGGCACAAGAACATGGAAAAAGCCTTATGTCCCAAGAAACATACATTTTTCAAACATATTGACACAAAATTAAACAGTTTGAAATATTTAACCAAGTTACAGTTTATAAAAATAAATTGGTTGGATGAAATACAGTACATTCATAAGGTCATGGGCAGATGCAGTCAAACCTGGTCTGCAGTTGTGAGGCTAGATTTACATATGACCAAATTCATTAAAACAATGTTGGAGGTGACTTGTAGTAGAGGAATTAGCATTCAATTATCTGGCAAAGGCTCTGGTGGAAGAAACTGCAGTTGGTATGGCCAACTGCAAACTCTCTCTCCTTGAATTCCCAATTTTTCACCAAAAAAAACAGCAAACAAGAAGACCAGGGGTGTCGACCCTCTGACCCTATTCAACGCTTCCCAAGATGTTTTGTATGTGAATCCACCTGTGCCATGTACATTTGTTGTTGATCGATGACAAAGAGAGAGTGAGACATGACATGACAGCTTCAGGTAGGACACTAGCCAAAAAAAGATAGACAGACTGGATAGAACATTCTAACATCTAGCTATTTTATCTATTTGCAAGTCTAATCATAACATTCTAACAGCAGGAAAAAAGTCTATGCTGTTCTGTGACTAATGTTTCTAGATAATCATCTGTAGCACCCTTGCATTGCCTTTGCTTATTATTCAAGAAGCATAGTTTGTGGATTTAATTCCCCATTCATTTAATTTGGGAATAACTTAATAAAGACACAAGTATTTGATTGTATCCAGCCATATATCAAGAAAGATACTGGTCTATCAAGAAATTACTTAATAAACTTCATCCTAACCACATCATAATCTAACTTTGGCCCCTTCACTGTTTCAAAAATGGATTGCTCTTACTGCTGAATTTCGGTTGTTTCGTGTAATTCAAAAAGAAAACACAGTGTTTGAGATGACCCATTTTAGTAAATATATAAAGTTATATAACTGTAACGTTCCTGGAGTTCTGTTTCCCTTGTGTGTTTTACTGCTCCCCGGACACTCGTATCAAACGCCCTTATGTTTCTTGTTTCTTGGACTCATTCAGTATACATACCTGGACTTAGTTGTCTGATCAATTACCATCCACACCTGTTGTCTGTATATAGTCAGTCCAGTCAAATCTGTCAGTGGTCGGTCATTGGGAATTCTATGCTCATGTTCCTGTTATCCTGCCTGCTCCATGTCCAAGTCGATGATTATGCCCTGGTTTCGCTACAACTTACCTGTTTTGTGAGTTTGTTTCAGTGGACTCCTCCAAGGTCTGTTCTTATTGTTTATCAGTTCCTTTATTAGTTCTCTGTTTTTATGTCAGTTTAGTGTTCTGGGCCCTTGTGCCAGTTTGTCTTTTCTATTTCAGTGGTAGGGGTGTAGTTGTCTGTTTCTTGTCGTTTCTGTTCCTACACTATAGTCCCGCTCTGCCATCTTTCTCTCTTTGTACTTCGCCCATGCTTCCAAAACCCCATGCCTTACAATAACACACCTTATGACTTCATCTTCGGTGAAACCTTGGCAAATGGTTCTATACATGAGGGCAACCACATTACACAGTAAGAAAGTGTACATACATTACATTTATTCACAAGCTGACCCGGCATTTTATGAATAACATAATCCTGATAGAAGAGCTTGGTACGCGGCGTAAGTAATGCACAGCACACCATCCACACCATGAGCCCGGCTCCCTAAACAGAACCCCCCCGACCAAGCATCTAACAGTGACTACAGGCTGTCAACCTTCCATCGTATACACAAATATGCATACCTGATGATGCCAACGTAGGTACACTTACAGCCTGACCAACTCATATGTTCTCCTGTATCGCATTCGTCCAGGCAAGACATATTACATCCTATATGAGAAAAAACATGATTTGACAAACCTCCCCATGGTCATTTCAATTCCTGCATTTTCATGTAGCCTCGGCCTGCACAGGCAAGAGGTAATGACCTGATACGAAAAAATGAATGACTTGATGACACCTGACGTATTCTGTTATCCTGGGATACCAACGAAACCAGCCAATTTATTATCCAGGCAGACGGATTTCCACCATCAGTACTCCGGATCACAAGTCAAGGATAACCTACAACAGTGCCTACCAGGATCATATATACACTAAAGGTACGACACTAATGATGCCCCCAACCCAAGGCATAAATTCACATGAAACTACTAGCCTACACGACAAGATAAAACATGTTGTTGCAAAAGAAATCATGACTTTGGGCCGAAAACAAAGTACCAAACACCTTTACCTCATACACCTGGTATGCTAAACCCCACGATCCACCCGAAATTAGTAAACGTCATACATAAATATATGATCAATAACACATATGCTATTCCATGGCTGATCAAGCAATACAAACGTAGGCACTTATAGACATTTTGGCTTCCAAAATGCCCTTAGTATTCAATCTGACATAACGCTCATAAGCGCCTGAACACCATCTTTCTACAGCCTTGAGTCGACTCCGAAACTGATCCCGAAGCAGTCCTTGCCACTTCAATGCAAAAGGAATGAGGCCTGTACAACTCTGGAGGCAGTTCACATCGAATGCATAATCGTCGCAGACATAAAGAGACCCACATGTTGTGTGTCTGCCGGTATCAATGATGATCACCATCACAGTCTCATGGTCAACACCGCAGCTATGGATCATGGAAGGAAGATCATTATCAATACAAGAAAGCAAAACAGGAATTCCATTACTAATTATGTTTGTGTTAGAACATCTCAACACCAATGTGACATGCCTGCAAACATGAGATCCAGGAAATGGTTGATACAGCCCGAAAGAGTTGCACCGTATCATCGTCAGGAACATGTATAAAGCAATCAAGCACACTGTCTGTGAATAATAACCATGCACATACACAAATACCATTCTCACCACTGGAACATCATTCCTGCAAGAGAATGAAGGATATGGGTAATTGGCCAATCGGAAAAATACAGCCCTTAGCTAATAAATGATAATGAAACTACCATGTCAGTCGTCTAATCATGTGTCAATGAGGGGAACAACCGACCTTTGATCATTTAGGTGAACTGCAGCTCTATTAACACGATCACTGTAATAGTTTCTTCGACCACTGATTTCGCCAATGAGACTTGCTAACATAATAGAATACAAGTAGCACAACAAACTCAGAACCACAAAAGGAACGTGGTCTGAAAACACAAGCAACATAGACAACCATCGAACACAGTCTCATACAATCCAGGAAATGTGAGGAAGAGAACACTTGATGACCACGAAATGACAACCAGACACTATTCAAGAACACTAGCAAATCACCGGCCAGTGGTCACAGAAAACATACATCCCTTAACAGATCAGAACAATGTCATGTAATAACATAATTCAATCATCGCTGTCTATTAGTTAAAAAACATCTGTAATCATTAAGCGGACACATTTATCCAAAGCAACCAACAGCATATACGGCTTGAAGTAAACACAGGGACAGTCCCCTAAGCAGCACAGGCAAAATGCCCCGCACAAGGACACAACTACATTTAGCCAGAAGGTAAGTGACCCGCAACTGTCCAACCACAGAACTCCCTCCCACTAAACAACCCGACACAGGAAGCCAAAGACAATAAACATGACCCTAACAACCCAACCACCAAAACAGTCCGAATGAAAGCAGCACCCCAAAAATAACAGCCAACTCCATGACAGAAAACCAACCACCACAAAGGCTAAGGCCTACCGCGAGACCATCAACCGGCTGAGTGAAAACCTGCGAAAATAATAAAATAAATACAATAACACAACAATAACCTAGGCGGCGAAGCCATATGATCAGCCTGTGGTCGTATGTTAAAGTAATGCATTAATTAATACCTTAGTTAAAAACAACATTTTTTGTAAATGATTATTAAGCACCTTAGTTAAGAGTTGTTAACTGTTAGTAAGTGCTTATTGCTGCACTAACGTTAATTAATGTACCCTTATTGTAAAGTTTTACCAAGTCATTTGAGTCTGGACGATGCAGTCAACATGGCTCTATCCTTCAGCCTTCAGCACCTAGACTCCACTGGAACCTACACCACAATCCTGTTTGAGGACTTCAGCTCCGCATTTAACACCATCATTCCGGCCCTGCTCCAGGACAAGCTCTCCCAACTGGGAGTACCTGAATCAACATGTAGGTGGATCACAGCCTTCCTTTCTAACAGGAGGCAGCATATGAGGCTGGGGAAACACTTCTCTGACCCCCTGACCATCAGCACTATGATGGGTGCGCTTCTACACTGCCATCAGCCCATCCTGACCTCCTCCATCATTCACTCTGCTGAAAGGGAGATTGGCTGCAATCTGCCTCCGTTACATGACTTAAATGCCTCCAGATCTCAGGTTGAGAGCAGCAAAGATTGTGGCCGATCCCTCTCACAACTGATATGGACTATTCAGAACTCTTCCCTGTGGCAGAAGTTTGAGGTCTATCAAAACCAAGACATCTCGCCACAAGAACAGTGTATTCCCTATAGCAGCAGGCCTCATGAACATGCTCCAAAAACTAAACTGACTGCTCCCCCACATGCACACACAGCAGATAACTGTACAGATACTGTAGATATACTGTTCATATTCTACCCATATCCTGCACCCTAAACATTTAAAACTGGTTTACATGTCACTGTTGTTTACAATTTACTGGTATATTACATTACAGTATAATGCATACCTTATATGGTTTATTTATTGTAGATATATATGTATATATATATGTATATATATATGTATATATATATGTGTGTGTACCTGTTCACATACTGTATATATCCTGCACTTTAAAAGCTTTTAAGAAATTCACATTATACAGTTGTTTACATTATACTGGGAAAATTGTAGCCTTAGTTACTTGTTCTTAGCTGACTGGAATGGCACTCGGTGTGGTCTTCTGCTGCTGTAGCCCATCTGCTTCAAGGTTCGATGTGTTGTGCTTTCAGAGAGGCTCTGCTACTTACATTGGTTATAGAGAGTGGTTATTTGAGTTACTGTTGCACTTCTCTCAGCCTGAACCAGTCTGGTGAATCACCTATGACCTCTGACATCAACAAGGCATTTTTGCCCAGAGAAATTCTGCTTACTGGATATCTACTCTTTTTCGAACCATTCACTGTAAACCTTAGATGGCTACTCAGAACATCGTCCGACCATTTATTCATTTATTAACTAACTGGGTTGATTAAGAACATGTTCTCATTTTGGGTAGGTGACACAAAATCACAAGGAACAGGAACAAGTAAAGCAATTAAAAACAAAAGGCAAAGCAGAAAGCAACACAATCACCAAACAAACAGTATAAATGATCTCCAAGTAAATGTCTAAAATGCCCTAATGGCACCAGTTGCTCAAACTCAAAAGTACATTTGAACTCATGCCATATGTGAGGGGCATGTCAACGCACCTGAATGCATTAACTTTCAGCCCCTGATAGGCTGATTAAATTTGTGTTAATGAGCAGTGGATCACAATCACAGTCAAAAGGACTATAAGTTTATGTATGAATTTATAACTATGTTTACTATATAAACCACTGGAAAAAATAGATCACTGCAAAATCATCAGTGTATCTGGTTTTACTATTGATTTGTTTGGATATAATTTACATTTCTGTTTCATTCCATACAATCCTGACAACATTTCTTCTAAATAAATATAATGTAATTCAGAGCATGTATTTGCAGAAAATAACAACTGCAGTGTTGCCAGATCTCAAAGAATGGGTTTATATACAACACAATAGTAATGTATTAACTTGGGAAAAGTTTAGAAATCAATATTTGGTGGAATAATAATAATAGTATGATAAGAAAATGTATGTTAGGTGATTTAATGACACTCTTGGCGCATAAAACCAAGCAGATCGGCTTTGTTTGATGGCTTGTGACCATCCTTCTTGATCAGATTTCAGAGGTTTTCAGAGGCTGAAATGCAATAGTCTCTTAATTTTTCCAGAGCTGTATATAGTATTGCTACTGGACAATCTAGATGTAAAAGAGACACATGGAGAAGATATTTACAGTAGTTTTGTTAATTAACCAATTTAAGGAAATGAATGTGAGACATGCATTACTGTATGTTGAGAATGTCAGAATTGCATACTTACAGTTTAGAAAATGTAGCATAACCCATTATTATTTTCCAAAAATGTATAGACTTATCATGACATTTGTACATTTTACCAAATAATTATATTAATTTGTATGCTGTTGGTTTACAACTCTGAATTACTTACCAACCTCCCATCAAGATGCCACCTGTTAACTGACGTGTTAAGTAGACCTGGTAAGGAGGAACAAACAGTAATTCTGTAAACATTCTCTCTTCTCAACGGGTGTACGATTCAAATGCAACCGTTTGGCTGTAAGTCTTTTTGACTGTGAATGTGTTATAGCATCAAATCAAATGAGAAACTCTGGGAAGTTACTACTTTCACGATGCATGTTTTCATCCTTGTGCTTGGATTCATAAGAGCATCTTATTTTAATGTTAACATTAACACTTAAACCCTGTGGGTCATAAAACCATCCTGTGCAGTATGAACTCATCATACATTAGGCACTGCTTATATTACGCATGTCTACAATGTTGAAACAAGTGTAGGAGGTCAGAATTCTGCTAAAGGAGCAGTTTGCCTATAATGAGAGAATGGTACCATAAAAAACTGAGAGATTTAGTATGCATAGACCTTTCCCAACATTACAATACCACTAAGCTTTGCTAAATCTAACAATTTTCATCTTATCTCCCCAGTGGTATTCTGCAAATGCATTCCCTATCTCATTGAAGAGGAAAATATATGCATAGCAATGATTTAATTTGCATTCTTTTAAAAAAGAACAACGATTTAAGTTTGATCACATGACTAATAACAACTTACAGCTGTCTAGGTGATTCCATGAGTGGGGTCTAGTTTATGGTGTTTGTAGTTTTTCCTATCAATTTATGCCCAATTAAGACCTAGACCAGACAACCAGGTTAGGTGAGTTCTAACCAATTAATGAAGCAAGTCAGGGAGAAAACCTGCAGTCACTACACCAGGGTTCTCCAACCCTGGTCCTACCATCCAAAATGTTTTCACTCCGACACTAATTTTGCACACCAGATTTTATTAATAGGCTGGTTGACAAGCTGAGTGAGGCAAAACAAAATTGGGGTTGGGGTGAAAAATTACAGGATGGTAACTCTCCAGAAACAGGGTTGGAGACCCCTGCAAGTTTCACGTTATTGTCAAATGTACAAGAATCACAGACGTAATTGCATGTACAGTGAAAATATTGGGTAACACTTTATTTTGAGAGTCCAAAAAGTGTATCTGTAGATGCTCTACAGGTTATCTGCAAACTTTCAACAACATTTGAACAATCTATCTACTAACCCTAACCCTAATCCTAACCTTAAACCTTCCCCTAATGTTAAGCCTAGCCTTAACCATTACCCATAAACATATTCTAAACTTACCCCTACCCTTAAAATACACAATTAGTTGCTTATCAACAGATAGTTTGTTGATTGTTGATGATATGACTATCAACAAACTAACTATCTGTAGGTCACCTACAGATGGAATTTCGGACTCTCCAAATAAAGTGTAACCAAATATTGTGTCACGGCTCAGCAGTGCAGTTATAATAATAAAAAACAATAATGGATCAAATTTGTAGAAACAATAACGATAACACTTTTTTTTGAGAGTCCAAAAAGTTTATCTGTAGATGCTCTACAGATTATCTGTAGAGCATCAACAACATTTGAACAAACTATCTACTTACCCTAACCCTAATCCTAACCTTAACCCTTCCCCTAATGTTGAGCCTTACTTTAACCATTAGCCTAAAACATATTCTAAACTTACCCCTACCCTTCAACCACACAATTAGTTGCTTATCAACAGATAGTTTGTTGATGATATGACTATCAACACACTATCTGTAGAGCACCTACAGATTGAATTTCGGACTCTCCAAATAAAGTGTAACCACAATAACGTATCACAATTATAATAATAATAATAATAATAATAATAATAAGACATGAGGATAGAGAGCCAACATATATAACGTATATACATTTAAACAAAGCCCTCTGAACCATTATACTGTGGTTCATATTAATACAGTTTTTCTCAGGCGCTTTGGTGCATTTATTAGATCACAAGTGCAATACTACTTGTACAAATCCAACATCATGTAGTCACATGTGCACATCATGAAAGCAATTTCTCATTCTTTTGAACACATTGCTATTGTACATATTGCAATTGATTATGTACAAGTGTATGCTGTTTTCTACATTTTCAAATGCTCTTGTCATGTTATTTAAAATATAGTAGATCGTTCTCTGTTGAATAGTCTGACCCCTCAAAACATTTAGGCATTAGTTCCTTTCACAAGTCATTACATGCAAAATTGTTGAACTATTTGTCAGAAACTGACACGCATATTTTCATACATTTCTATTAGACCTTTTGTAAAAAAGCCTGAATTGATGAATCGTGCAGGTGAATCATGACCTTCACTAATGTGTCCTTGGGCAAGACACTTTACCCTAATTGCTCCCAGGTCGTTGCTGTAAATAAGAAATTGTTCTTAGTCAACTTACCTGGTAAATAAAGGTTAAATAAAAAAAAAATAATGAAGGGAATGTAAAGTGTTAGTTCAACCAATTATCAACTATTATCAAAAATTGCTCAAAGGTGCATCTTGTTGAGAAGTAGATTCTATATAATCATGTTTAAATACAGTTTGAACAGTTTAGAATGGTATCACTATTAGAGAGAGTTGTATAGCTATAGTTGAGGCCTGTTGGAGGATTCTAGGACATGTAAGACAGACAGGGAGAATATTCAGGGTCAAGCCAGATAAGACTTTCCTTTAGGAGAGTAGACAAGGAAGCAGGGCCAAGAGTGACTTAGGACAGAGAGAGAGCACTTACAGTTCTTATATTATAACATCAGAATAAGCTGTAGCTTAACTTAGGACTTATAGCTTATAACTCTGTTATATATTAGACTGCTTATAACTATATGATCTATTGTAAGTTAGACTGTAATTAACCCAGTTCCATATTATCATTCGGGGCATTTTTTCCAACATGTCTTGATTGCCTTGTTATGAGATGACCCTGTTTCCATAACGAGAAGTACTTTATTAAACATTCTATTATCAACATTATCTGACTCCTGAAACCATAATTTCAACAAAGATCTTGCCAAGTCTTAACAAACCATCTTACAATCTCATGAACCCTCAATTGGCAAGCATATATACACAGACCACAACACAGAAGACCCTACTGGCTGCCATGGATGCAGCATGTGTGGACATTACAGTAGACGCCTGCAAAGGTTGAATAAGGCATTTCAAAAGATTTGTTCCACGTTGCATTGCAAGGGAAAATATCCGGTGCAATGTGGATGAGAATATGTGTGCCAACAGACAGGAACGTGTGGATGTGAAGAGAGCACTAGAACAGTGCTGCGTGCAAAGTTTTGCCTTAGTGGTGTTTCTATCTAATTATGTTTTTTTTCCCTTTGTGCCCCTTGTCTTTTTCTTACTATTATTTATTTTGGTTTTTCCTTTCATAGAGTAGCACTAGTACAAGCTGTGAATGTTACGCACTGCCTCCCCAGGAGGGGAGTGGGATGCTACACCTCGTTGCCCAAACGTTCTGAGACAGGAGTATGGAGTCATGGGTGCGAGCAAGGACACAAACACAACCAGGTACCTTTCAACAAAAGGCTTTATTATGCCACTGTAAAATATTTAGGTGTGTGAGGAGACTGTGGGTACCAAACCAAAGAACTAAACAAAAAGTCCCCCACCCCCTTACCTGTCCTATCTCCCACACAAAACAAACTAAACTGGCACACAATCAAGGCGCCCTACCCAAACATTCAGCAGGTGGCCCATACCAGGTCTGACTAGTGTGCTTATACAAGGGAGTCCCCTACGGGCAAGATGTATACTCCGGAGCAGCTCTAGGCTAAATCTCCTCACTCCCTGTGAACAAAAGAACAAATGATTAATATATTATAAGACACAATGGACAGGACACTACTGCTACACCACAACACACTAAGCAGGCCTACCATTCACGCTAACAATTACCAAACAAAAGCTTTCACTCTAGCAATTACACTACTTAACACAGAATACACAATAACTCAAAACACACAAGGCAACCTTGGAATCCAAGATGGCGTAGGGTGCAAGTTGTGTTTTCGTCCAGTCCTGTGTATATACCCCCTTTTGTCTTCTTATCTTTATCTTTTGCTTTCTAATTTAATCTTTCTTTACAATCGCTCCTTCCTAATTCATCACCGATACTTTCTGGTGAACCACACCACCCACGGGAACTTTTTCTGCAGTTATATCAACCCATCTGGATCCCCGGTAGATAGCTAGCTATCCGTCTGTTGTTAGCTACCTACCACCCATTACAGCTAGCTAGCTGCTGCTGGCTAGCCCACATTGGCTAAGCTACATCAAACTAAGCCAATACCAACAACACAGAGCCTC
>JACXGM010032654.1:0-12556 GCA_016801145.1 Umbra pygmaea | reverse complement strand
CACACACACACACACACACACACACACACACACACACACACACACACACCCAGAGTTCTATTAGGGCCATGTGATCAGAATATTAATTTGACTGCTTTTCTCTTCTATTATCACCATAGCAACAGCAACTGCTCAGTCATTGTTTGGCTTAGTCAGTTTTGCTGCATCTGAGAAAATGGGTGTCGACAGGCAGAGCGCACCAATACAAACTCTGCTGCAGTCCCCAAGGTGACCTTCCATGCAAAACATAGCGGGGGACCCAGACAGGGAAATTAGTGTTTATGTGTATATGTTTCAAAGTGTGTGTGCATTTGTTTTTATCTACTGTATGTGTGTTCATGTATTTGTATGTGTGTTAATGTATGTGTTTGTCTATATATATATATGTATTGAGTGTGTATTGTTATGTGTGTGGATTTTTGTATGGCATTTTGTGTAGGGGCATATGTTTTTGCATTTTTTTGTTTGTGAAGCTACAGTCTACTGCATATATAGTACAGACGTCCCAAGTCTCCCGGATATCCCGGGAGTCTCCCGCATTTTAAGACGTCCACATATGATATACAATATCCCGGACATCGATTTTTTGTTTGAGCAAGAAAATCAATGTCTGGAATATTGTATATAATATGTGGGCATCAGAAAGCCGTGATTAGCATGTGGAGTCTCTCAGGACATCGGAGAGACTTGGGACGTCTGGGTATATTTTATGTGTCTTTCTAGTTCTGTTGATGTTGGGTAGGTTGCAGGTAGATGTTTTACCCAATGAGGTGAATGCATTCATTCTCCATCAATTTGTTTACATTTACTTGAATAACAACAGTAATAATACAATGTAGGTGCTATCTGTCCCAGGAAGTGTCTGTGTAGCATGCGATCAGTCAACGTGCAGTGCAGACAGTGTGAATAGACAGAGGTTTGGTATCAGCTGAAACAGTAGCTCCCATAAACATCAATACACACCCGCACATATTCAACAAACACACAGGGTTCATCTAAGGGGAGCCAATGGAACCGTTTGATGGGCATATCTCTGGATAACCAAATGAGGAGCAGGAAACCTGGGAAGATTTGACTGTCAAATCATGAGGAGTGAAGCAAACAGCTGAAACACACAGAAACACTATTCACATGTTATGAGAGACGCTTTTGTATGGCAGAGATCAGTTTTATGACAGACAGGCTGACTGACACGCAGGTGGGCGGACAGACAGTAGGGCAGACAGACAGTAGGACAGATAGACAATAGGGCAGATAGATTCATAGACTGTTACCTGAGAGGAAGGCGAACTGCTTCTTAAGTTCAAAGGTTATGTCGATGGCACGTAGGGGGCAGTTCTCCTGCTGCATGACCTCATCTGGAGGAACAGAGAAACACAACGGCCCCACAGTGAACACACATGCTGCTCTGAAATGACGGGAGAAAACATGCCTCGTTTGAAATGAAGTGGAACTAAAAGGAACACTCCAGGCCCCAACAGCTCAAAATCATTGTGCCGGTCAAGTTTCCGACACGACAGTCACCAAAAACACCTTCTTAGCATGTTTGGTAATTCCCAACTTGGCAACCGTAAGTTCTCCACAAACCTAGATTCAGGGGAGGCGTTCGGTTGTCTTCCTGATCTTTATTTCTACTGTTCTCCCATCAACTCCATTCAAAGATAGACTAACATTTTGTGTTTTCCCAAACGCGAACTGAGAAGGTGAATTTAGTGACTATCGTGTCGAAAACATGACTGGCACAAGGATTTTGAGCTGTTTAGGGCCATGGAGTGTTCCTTTAAACAAATGAACAACCACAAAAAGCAGAAGAGGGCCGGACATAATTCTCCCATATCTCTCGCGGGCGTAATTCAGTGCTGCTTTTGTTATAAAGGGGTGAAGGCAGGGTCTTGAAAGAATGAGAGAGGAGAAGGCTAAGGGTTAATCCCAAAAGCTACTTGAGTCTCCATTTCCTTCCCAGCTTGATCCTCCAATGAACTCTCATCATGAGGATTATAGTATAATGTGATTACGGGCCTGACCCCCAGCAGGGAGCGGCAGGAAGCACTGCACCCCATGGCGTTGATGGTGGAGGTGGGCGGTGAACTACTGTGGGTCCAGGCTGCTGTCAGAACCGTAGGCCTCAGTGGAACTCAGGAGCTAAAGCAGGTCACTGTGAAAGACAACCCTGTATCTCTCCCTCTGTAGTCATTATATTCTACCTATTTAGCTGCAGTTGCCTACAAACAAAACAACATTCAAATATATCTATACGTCATGGTCAAAAGGTCTGAGAATAACACAAGTACTTGTCTCCAGAAAGTGTGCTGCTTCAGTGTTCTTAGATATTTTTGTCAGTAGGTAATATGGTATACTGAAGTATAATTACAAGTATTCCATAAGTGTCAAAAGATTTTATTGACAATTACATTAAGTTTATGCATTGAGTCAATATTTGCAGTGTTGACCCTTCTTTTTCAAGACCTCTAGAATCCGCCCTGGCATGCTGTCAATTAACTTCTGGGACACATCCTGACTGATGGCAGCCCATTCTTGCATGATCAATGCTTGGAGATTGTCAGAATTTGTCCTCAGTGGGAATAAAGTTCTCAATGGGAATAAAGTCTGGGGAGTTTCCTGGCCATGGACCCAAAATATCAATGTTTTGTTCCCAGAGCCACATAGTTATCACTTTTGCCTTATGGCAAGATGCTCCATCATGCTGGAAAAGGCATTGATCATCACCAAACTGTTCTTGGATGGTTGGGAGAAGTTGCTCTCGGAGGATGTGACCTTTCTTTATTCATGGCTGTGTTCTTAAGCAAAATTGTGAGTGAGCCCACTCCCTTGGCTGAGAAGCAACCCCACACATGAATGGTCTCAGGATGCTTTACTGTTGGCACGACACAGGACTGATGGTAGCGCTCACCTTGTCTTCTCCAAGCAATGTGTTTTCCAGATGGGCCAAACAATCAGAAAGGGGATTTATCAGAGAAAATTACTTTACCCTAGTCCTCAGTAGTCTAATCCCTGCACCTTTTGCAGAACATCAGTCTGTCCCTGATGTTTTTCCAAGAGAGAAGTGGCTTCTTTGCTGCCCTTCTTGACACCAGGCCTTCCTCCAAAAGTCTTTGCCTGACTATGAGTGAAGATGCACTCACACCTGCCTGCTGCCATTCCTGAGCAAGCTCTGCACTGGTGGTGCCTTGATCCTGGAGCTGAATCAACTTTAGGCAATGGTCCTGGTGCTTGCTGGACTTTCTTGGGCGCTCTGATGCCTTCATCAAAACATTTGAACCTCTCTCCTTGAAGTTCTTGATGATCCGAGAAATGGTTGATTTAGGTGCAATCTTACTAGGAGCAATATCTTTCCCTGTGAAACCCTTTTTGTGCAAAGCAATGATGACGGCACGCGTTTCCTTGCAGGAAACCATGGTTGACTGAGGAAGAACATTGATTTCAAGCACCACCCTCCTTTTAAAGCTTCCAGTCTGTTATTCTAACTCAATCAGCATGACAGAGTGATCTCCAGCCTTGTCCTCGTCAACACTCCCGTGTTAACGAGACAATCACTGACATGATGGCAGCTGGTCCTTTTGTGGCAGAGCTGAAATGCAGTGGAAATTTATTTTTTGGGATTAAGTTATTTTCATAGCAGAGAGGGACTTTGCATTCATCTAATCACTCTTCATTACATTCTGGAGGAAATTCAAATTAGCATGTTAAACTAGCCTGGAAAAAATCCAGACCCAAATCCGGAGGACATAAGGGTCTGGGCTCGAGTAATGAAAATGACCCAACTTGAGGGGCGGCACCAAGCATGCAATTGTAAAATCTCACTGTATGCAATTGGATAACACTAAGACCTATCACCAGTGGTATTTCGCTATGCCCCTATGGCGGAGCTAACTGGTAGATAAAACTCTTGCCGTATCAGGTCGGCAAAATAGCAAAAACGTACATTTAAAAAAAGGAACGATTAGAGTGTCGTCTTTTGTTAATCTTTTACACAAAAAGACAAGTCTAACTCGTTCATTATAGTGGCCGAAGCCATTTTAAACAACTGGGCCCGTATTCATAAAGATTCTAAGAATCCTCTTAGAAAACTCCTAATTTAGCTTAAAAACTTTTACGTAGGAGTCTTAGCTTAAGATCGATTCCAGACCCATCTAAGAGCAACTCTGAGCAAGGAAAAGACAAAAACTCTTATCTTAGTGAGGAGGCGGGCCTGACCCCGTTGCTATGTATGACACAGTCTTTTGAAGACTGTAATTGGTTGGTTGTCCAAGAAGGAAAAAACTGAGCGATTTTAAGTATTCCATGAAAATGTCACGGATTTAGAAGTTAAGGATCCGTGGCAGTTTCACAGAATTTTCGGCCATTCCGTGAAACTGCCACAGAGTTTGAAGTTAAGTGTCCGTGGTAGTATCACGTATTTCGGAGATCACGTTGAATAATTCGGATGTGGGTTCCATCAATTACTCCGACAACAAGGCTGCTATTTTCATAAATGCAGTTTTTTATGCCTGCAAGGTGGGAATGTCCAGTGGAAAGGAAATGCACTGCGACACAATAAGAGGTTCTGAAAGTGCTGTAATTGTTTGTGTGATCAGTATGCTTACAGAAGGTTGTGACAGACCCAAGTCATCACTGCTACATTGTTGCATTCTCCCAGTTGCCAAATATCTTAATGTAGGCACTACATTATGTGGCACTATGACATTTCTGCGCTGTGTCGGAGATGTTAGCGTGTCTCTAATAAGATCGGTCACAAACATGATCACTGCACGATCTAATCTATAGCGTATTGACTCACTGTCATCCATTGTCTGCAAGCAACACATTTCTTCTCCCTCTTCGTAATTCCGCCATTTTCTCCTCTACTGAAGGAACTCTTAAGCTTCTTAAAAGTCCTCGTCTGTACTTCTACCAATTTTGGCCTTAGGACCTCTCTTAAGAGTTAAGATGCTTTCTGAGTTACTTTTTTCTTTACTAGGATTTTTTATTTATTTTAAGAGTAAACGCCCACATTTCTAAGAATCTTCTTAGAATTTTCTCACTAGGAGCTACTCTTTGCATTAAGATTCTTTATGAATATGGGCCCAGGTGTTTATCCATAGTGATCTTACAATGGTTACTAATGACTTCGAGGTCGAAGCGCTGTCATCATCTGTTTAACACGCCTCTGGCACGCCTATATCAGATACACCGATGTGATTGGTGCAGCTCGGCTACAAGGGCATAGTTAATAAGCAGTATTACTCTGTGCCAGAGTAACTTGCTGAGCAAATTCTAATTGTGCTCTCGCAAGAACTCTGGATTTCCAGGGTAATCTTAAACACTGAGACAACATATTTTGTGAAAATTATTATTTGTTTCATTATCAAAACCTTTGGCCACAAATGTACAGTTTACCTACAGATGTTAGCAACATGGAGATCTGACCACAGACTTGTATGTTTACTTTATAAATGTAGTATATAGTTGTGACAGTTTATCTACATATGTAATGTAGTTCTTGACATTATTGACTTGCTAATGTATATATATCTGCATGTTCTCCCCCCAGTTCTGTCCAAACTCATCCATGTATGAATACACCACTGTATAAACAGGTGCTTGTACTGTAGCCCTACACATCTACATCCATATATAAAGAGGTCCCTGTAGCCCTACACATCTACATCCATGTATAAAGAGGTCCCTGTAGCCCTACACATCTACATCCACCTATATTCCAGGACCTGTAGCTATCCTCAGTGTTGTAGCAGTAGTTTCTATATCCTGTGGAATTCCGGCAGGAAGTCGAGTGTCAAACACGTTCATGCACAACAGATCGATATAACAGATGGCCACAGTGATGTACTAAGGTAATATAGAATTACAGAAACACAAATAGATGCACATACTGTACAGTATGTTTGTGCTTGGAATTTCTATTCTTGTAGAGACCAGAATACAAAGATGTTGTTTCCTAGACCTAAACTAACCTTAACATGCTACTCTAAATCTCAATTACATAAAGTTCATGCCGAAACAAAATCTAGTCATAATGCCAAAATCCTGTCTCTAATTGTAACCCATTATAACTAATCCTAAAAGTAACACCAGTCCTAAAACCAACCTCAATTTCAAGATTTACCTTAAGCCTAACCACCTAAAACGGAAATGTCAATTTTCCTCATAATAACTGGCAAAAGGTACTAATAAGGGCACGATTCATGTTTACTGCCTTTGTGAAGTCTGGTACTTAACTGTTGTTTGGGACAAACATACACACACATATGTTTCACTATCCAAGTGAGGACATCTTTTCCCTAACCCTCTAGAATGTGTCCTAACCTGGTTTAAAATCAAAAGCCTAATTCTAAACTTAAACCACCTAAACCCAATGCACACATAAACATGGACAGAGACAAGATAGAATCTGCTCCTATCTAGACTTTATGGAAATGTATCTGAGGGAAATGTTAACAAATCTAGACCTGGTGTCAGACTTGGCAGACTTTCTGGGGCCATAGTCCATTAATCTGTCTACTTCAACCATGTGAGATTATTAACCCCTATACCCACACCCGTCTGTATAAAATCTGTCTCACAATAATTAAATCTGTCTATCTGAAAGATGTTACATCAGATAACTAAATATATCTGTCTGCCGGAACAATACTACTTCAGATACAGTGCCTTGCGAAAGTATTCTGCCCCCTTGGACTTTTCGACCTTTTGACACATTTCAGGCTTCAAACATAAAGATATGAAATAGTAATTTTGCTCGCTCAATTTATCAGTTTTTTATTTGTTAAAAAAGTTTGAAATATCCAATAAATTTCGTTCCACTTCATGATTGTGTCCCACTTGTTGTTGCTTCTTCACAAAAAATTACAGTTTTATATCTTTATGTTTGTAGCCTGAAATGTGGCAAAAGGTTGAAATGTTCAAGGGGGCTGAATACTTTCGCAAGGCACTGTACATTAGCTAAACCTGTCTGTCTGAATTGCATCTAGTCAGACCATTAACTAAACTCTGTCTGAATTGCATCTAGTCAGACCATTAACTAAACCTGTCTGTCTGAATGTTGTCTGGTCAGACCATTAACTAAACCTGTCTGTCTGAATGTTGTCTATTCCGACCATTAACTAAATCTGTCTGTCTGAATGTTGTCCAGTCAGAACATTAACCTAACCTGTCTGTCTGAATGTTGTCTAGTCAGACCATTAACAAAACCTGTCTGTCTGAATGTTGTCTGGTCAGACCATTAACTAAACCTGTCTGTCTGAATGTTGTCTGGTCAGACCATTAACTAAACCCGTCTGTCTGTTGTCTATTCCGACCATTAACTAAATCTGTCTGTCTGAATGTTGTCTAGTCAGACCATTAACTAAACCTGTTTGAATTATGTCTGGTCAGACATGAACTAAACCTGTCTGTCTCCACTAACTAGGTGAGGGTTCAAATACGCATTCTCATGGCAAGACATGGGTAACAGTACATAATGGAAATTTAGCCGGATTACGTAGGTAGGTTGCAAATCACAATTGGTTCTTAACTTCCAAGAATAGATCAATCGTTTACAATTTAAAGTACTTGGGGAACGTTTAGTTCAGGGATAATATGCTAGGTTAGTGAGGTTAGGGTAAAGTTAAGATAAGGTTAAGATAAACTGTCTTTTTCTACATTTCGTAAAACATACAAGACATACGTTTTCCTGCCTCCGGAAACGTCACATGTGGACCATGTTTTACATTTTGTACATATTGCTATGAGAACAGCCTGTTTCAAGAGGTTGAGAAAGTTTTCTTTTTGCTACTTATTGTTGTGAAGGTAACCAATGTTGTATCCAATAGTAACAGATTGGTTTTATTATTGCTCCTTGAGAACCTCTTCAATGATTCAATGGCCGATCTTTTCCTTTCAGACAAATAATTTGTTTAACAGTTGGGACATTGGCATTACGCAACACAGACAGTTCTGAAGAAAAGAATTGCTAGTATCCTGTCTTTCTCAATATTAAGAAAGGACCAGGGGTGGACTACAGCTACATTGCCTCTGGGCCATGCTGTACTGCAGACCAGTAGGCTTAACATGGTTTTGTTTTAGACTTGAACTAGCTCATTTACCCAGTCAAGGGAATGATAATTAAATAACTATTCAAGCGTTCTATCTCTGGAAGAGGATGGAAAACACTGAAATTTTGCTGTTCCCAGAGGAGGACCACTGTGTTCTGTACTAACGCTGATTACAGCCAGGCACCATAACACATGGATAAACAATCTATCAAACTCACTGCCTCCCTCTCACACACACACAAACAAATACAGACACTCGGTGACACACAAACAACTGTATGTTACAATATTTACAATTAGATTCTCTGTGCAGTAATTTGGTTAGCCCCAGTCCCTTACCTGATTGGCCCCCTCTTGGCCAAACAAAAGACCCTAGTGACAGGAAATTAGCGTCTCCACAGCCCAGCTTCATCGTTTGCAGTGTGTGTGTGTGTGTGTGTGTGTGTGTGTGTGTGTGTGTGTGTGTGTGTGTGTGTGTGTGTGTGTGCCGTTGTTTATGTATGGTTGTGGGGCCCTGACATTTTTGCAATGGCCCCACAACCATACATAAACCTGACAAAAAGATGTAACATTAGACCTTGTGGGGACAAACTGTACCAATTAGGTTTAGGGTTAGGCATTATTCCAAAGTTAAATTTAGGCACTAATGTTAGGTTACTGAGGTTAAGGTTAAGGTTAAGGTTAAGGTTAAGGTTAGGGTTAGGGTATGGTTAAGGTTAGGGTCAGGGTAAAGGTCAAGGCTGGTTTAGTGCCAGGACATTAGATTTTTAGGTCAAGATATGTGTTCAGGGCTCCATAATATGTGGATGTAAGTATGCATGTATGCATGTATGTATGCATGTATGCATGTATGCATGTATGCATGTATGTATAGTGCCTGTAGGAAATCATCATACTACTTTGAAATACAGTCGTGCTGTGTTCGGTTTTCGCCAAAAAAACGCTTGCATTTCTGTGCAAAAAATGACAACTTGGTCTCATCTGACCATAGGACATCAGAATCTTCCACATATTGTTTTGCTCAGTGCAAATGAGACTCTGTGTGGCGCTTTTTCAGAAGAGGCTTCTTTATTGCCACCCTGCCATACAGGCCAGCTTTTTATAAAGCTTGTGAGATTGTTGTCACATGCACAGACCGACCAATCTTTGAAAATCCTTCAAAGGTGCAATTGGCCTCTTGGTAGCTTCCCTGATCAATGTCCTCCTGGCTCAGTCATTCAGTTTGGAGGGACGGCCCGATCTAGGCAAGGTGTTGGTGGTGGCGTACACTTTCCACTTCTTAATAAATGCTCTGAACGATACTCTGAGGGACAGGGACTAGTTAAAGCCTTTGAAATACTTTTCTATCCTTCTCCTTACTTGTGCCTTTCCACAACTTTGTCCCATAGCCCGTTTGAAAGTACCTTTCCAACCATGGTGTATTCCCTGCGTTGCCATGCGCTACTAGTAATGGACTCATCATGGACCAGATGGTTTTCTTATGAAGTAATCAAAACCACTACAATTGTTGTCAGGTGATGGACAGTTAGCATAGTGTGTGATCTGAGAAGTGACTGGTTGTACCTGAGCATGTTTATAATGGTTACGCACAAAACCCAGTGTGCAAAACAAAAAAACACTGGGTTTTGTGCGTTGCGCACCATTCCATTCACTCTGGTCCCGAGCATAATACGAGCCCGTCCTCCCCAATTAAGATCCACCAACCACGGCTGGTATGTATGTATATGTTTGTGTACAAAACACAGTGACAAATCTCAGACACAGTGACAAAAAGAGTTGGAGGATCAATTAAGACAGGTCAGAGGTCAAGGGAAGTTGTGTTTCCTCATATTATATGTCCAATCACAGTGTTTGGAGGCGAGGCTAAGATGACCTATCAAATTCCCTTGTTGTAAACGACTGTGTGTCTGACAAGAGCTCTCTGTCTAGAGATAGTTACTTCACTAGGTCAGCCTAGTCTTCTTAACTTAAAGGTAATTTCACTCACTCATTCCCGATCGTTCTCTATCTTACTCAATACACAGCTCCTAATCAAAGGTTTCAACCAATCAGAAGTAACAGAGTGTGTTCTACACAACATGCTGTATGTCACAGCGAGAAAGTGACAGTTAGGATGCCAGGTTAGTGATATTGTTAAACATTCAAATAAAAGCGATAGTATTTCAATCAAGTTACCTTTTCTTCTTCACTAATTATTTTGCCTACCGATACAAGATGTCATGTATGGCAAAAGTGCTGATATTATCAGTGTTGCCATGTCTGTGTATTTCCCGAAAGGAGTGCTACCTGAAATTAAGAAAATAAGTAAAAAAATTACAGTTAAAAATGCATTTAATTATGGAGACAAGTATTGGGAAAAACACTTTTTTGAGTAAAGAAATTGGGCATGTAGTGGTTCAAGCCTGACCATGGGTACTCCAACTTACCCCGAACCTCCGGCATGAGGCAGGGCAAATTGGTATAGTGCTGCCCGGGATTTTGGATAGATAACTGAAATTATTTAACTTGCCACGTCGCTCTCCAGCGACTCCTTGTGTGCAGATTGGGCGACTGTAAATTCAATCACAGAAGTACAGTTGGTGAACATTATCATCCCACACAAGATCTGACTAAAGGCTTCTGTGTTGGATGAGCAGTGTGAAAGAATCGACCGGCTCGGCAACATGTGGTTGGATGAACCAGGTTAGCACCCCTCACCATCCCACATCTGTCCAAGGAGTTGCGGAGCTGCCGACAAGGCATGGTCAGTAGGAATTTTGAGGGGAGAAAAATGGGGACACTAAGCAAACAGCTTAGTTTGTAGCCAACCAGACATCCTTGGTATCTAAACAAATCATTTTTGTCTGGTATTTTTCAAATAAGCTTTATTTCTATTTTCTTTGGACATTTTTGCCCATGGTCTGCTTAGAATGGCAGGCCATGATGGTCTGCTTAGAATGGTGGCCCATGACGGTATGTTTATAACGTTGGACCATGACGATCTGTTTAGAACGTTGGCCCATGACGGCCTGTTTAGAATGGCAGGTGGTTTAAATCGGCCCTGACAGAAGGCTAGGCAACACACAGAGATTGTGGAAATGGATTACACTAATCTAAAGCACATAACCCACTAACAAATAGGATTGATATGTATGTTCTGCAGTCAAGGCATAACCTTTCTTACTCCTTGCAGATCAAAACAGTTTGCAATCCACTGTCCTAGAACCATAAAAGCACATCTATAAATGATCTACAGAGCGTCCTGGAGGTCAGAGGTCGGAACAACATCCTCAGGGTCAGTATTTAATGGGTATTAAAGGATTATGGATCTCAAGGCTCTGTTTACAGTTGTATTTTTGAAAAACTCAGCCGTGTTCAGACGTGGATTCCAAGTTATTAACTTGTTGATTGTTGTAACGACACTTAGGGGTTACTGAAGTGACTTCAGAGATGTAACCTGAGTCAGGAGGCTGTGAAGACGACACCAACAGGGCAAACCGATGTTAGGCGGCTGGGTTTCTGAAAGTTGAAAACTCACACGATTGAAAACCTCAAAGTGATTGTCGTACACTCCTTTTCTTACAGTCACTTTCCTTTGTTCCATGGTCCTATTGGTTACTGATACCCTGAGGTGATTGGCCAGTCCATCACAGCAATGCACAGACAACAGCTCTGGTCCACCTGCAGATAGCTTAGGGCCTCTCCCACGTTGAGCATGCCACACCCACCACACCCACCACACATCCAACAGAACCCACAGATATCATTTCAAAGCCCCGCCCCCCACCCAGCCACACCGTGCGGGGGCACTTTCCCTGTCCTCAGGGCATAGTGTTTTGCCTGCCACTTCCCTTTTTTCCTCCATCCTTACAATAAAGTGTGCCAATAGGCTGCAGGCTATTCCAGTGGGTGTGGCTGGCAGCAGGTGTATAAGGTGATGTTTCCCACTGTCTTAATTTGGGGTGCAGTGATAAATCAGCTGGTATTGGCTTTTAAATAGGCATCGCCAAAAGGTTAATGATCTCCCTTTTTCTAGTGGCCGATATGGAACAACATCAAACAGGTGAATTCAACAGGTTCAGAATTCTTTGTTGAATCAACTTTTTTCCTCTCAAGTTCTTACAGGCATTTTCTTCTGTCCTGTAGGGAATGACAGTAACGACATTACCGTGTCGAAAAACAAAGTTTGTAGTGCAGGAGTCTGCCTCACACAACATGCTGCGCAGATATATCGGTGCATCCCTCGTCGTAACCCAGGCACTTTCTTGTTTGGCCTACTTGACGTTGTGGTTGGTTAGGCTCCCTGCTTGTACCACCAAACCCCTACGACGTATTCAGAACCACACATCCAGTCTGCCGGTCCTCCCTGTAACCCTGGAATACTGTACATTCCAAGCTGAGCTCACCCCAAATCAAGACCCCAGTAGATTACATTTTTATTTTTTAATTGACAGAACATGAGGAAGCAGAAGCCAGGGAGACAGGTAGGGGAGACAGGTAGGGGGAGACAGGTAGGGGGAGACAGG
>JACXGM010032653.1:0-12536 GCA_016801145.1 Umbra pygmaea | reverse complement strand
CTCTCTCCCCCTTTCTCTCTCCCCCTTTCTCTCTCCCCCTTTCTCTCTCCCCCTTTCTCTCTCCCCCTCTCCCTCTCTCCCTCCCTCTCTCCCTCTCTCTCTCTCTCTCTTTCTCTCTCTCTCCCTCACTCTCTCCCTCTCTCTGTTTCTCTCTCTCTGACTGGGTTTGGGACTTAATTCGCTCATCATTATTATGCCGGGTTACCCAGCATGCCATGGGGCAATTAACATTGCAGTCTGCATGGTTGCATCTCAATACGCAAAGTATGCATACTAAATAGTATGCCAGACTACGATTAGTATGTCCCAAACCATAGTATGCAAATACAGTATGTCAATAGTCCCCGGATGGTCTACTATTTCCGGGGGATTTTCGAAGTATGCAACCCTGCATGCTTTCTGGGCTGATATAGCCCACAATCCTTTGCGACACAGAATAGGAGGGGTTTCCCGAAGTCAAAGTTCTTTGGCTGTGTTTAAATGTAAGTATCCAAAAGTTAGGTAATAATAAACATGTCATTACATGGGTTTTTGGTTATTGTACCAATATGAAATACATTTTAAATGAAATGCGAACAGATTGTGCCAAATGTTTAATGTTCAAACTTTGCGGGCTTCATCGCTTGTGGAAGTGGTCTAATTTTAGATGCAACGTTATGATGCATTAGTATTTCCCCATGCTAGCATACTCGCTTACTATATACTTAATAGTACGTATTTTACCACCACCTGCGTAGTACGTACTTTTTGTATGTAGTATGCATGTTGGGATTCAGACCATCTCTCATCGCCTGCATCTCAATTAGAATACTACATACGACAAGTATGTACTGCACTGATGATGGTAAACTACATACTTTTAAGTATATAGTAAGCAAGTATGCCAGTATTGGGAGATATTACAACGTCAATAAACTGGGTCTTGAAATAGACATTACAATCACACAATTTCTTTGCTGGCGAACACTAGACCTTGTTCTACAGATATTAGCAAGAAGCCACTTTAAGTGTTCTGGCATAGTAGTATGCTTAGTATGTACATTGAGACGCAGACACAGTCTTCTTGTCTAATTATGTAACACCTATCAACAGCTCCCCCCCCCCACACACACACAAACATGTTCTAAAGGTAGGTGTGGTCAGACATGTGTTAGACATGTGGCAAACATGTGGTCAGACAGGTGTGGTCAGACAGGTGTGTTGGACAACAGACTAGACAGGGCATCATACTGTTATCTCTCTGACATTCAGATAGAGTAAACTGAAATACAGTAGTTGCTCTGTACATTGACTCTAAGTACAAAAGCAAACTTGTGGAAAATATGTCGCTTGTTAAAGACAAAGTTATGGAGTGTGTACTGTTGAAATCAAGATAGAGACAAAAATATAATTATAAGCTGTGTGTATAGATCTCCCGATTCCTGTATTGAAACATTTATGGAAACATTAGTGGGGTTGTATGACAGTATAAACATAAGAAAATGTGTTTTGTTTGTTGAAATTTTAAAAGCATTACAGAGCATGTACAAAGCAAAAAAATCATAATTACCAGAAAGTATCCAAAGGTTGTTCATAGTAAGAGAATGCCAACATGACTTGTATATTCAAAAAGAACCAAATGAGTATCGATGCAAAATACCATTGTATCTCAGTTAAAGATGTAAATCTATGGAACAGCTGTCATGAGGAATAAAAAATGTGGGACACTTAGTAAGTTAAAAAACAGCAACATGTGTTTGTTGTAATTTGGATTATGCAACTGTATTGAAGAAGTCATACTACGGTAATGTTTTTGTATTTTGTTTATTTTTGTTTGTTTACACCAGATTGGTGTAAGACAATAATTATTGTTTATTTTGATCTATAAAATATGAGATGTTTAAAAAGGGTAGGCATTACAATATAAGCATGTGCTTCAGCCTAAACCTGTTTCAGATCGCTGATATGATTTGTAAATACACTGTTGTAGGTAAGCTCAATTGCTGTTGAAGCAAGTCTGTCTGTCTGTCTGAAATAAACTAAACTGTGAGCTCGCAAAAACATGTAGACACCTGTGCGTGTTTCTAGCTGTTATGCAAGCTTGCCAGAACCAACATTTTTTAACATTATGCATTTGACTTAAACATGCCCGGGACTATGTGGTAAAAACAACTAGGGCATCCAGGCCTAACATAATCTGAGCACATGGTGAGACAGTTTAGTCTCCGGCGCATCATCTTGGAAAAGAGAGAGCAAACAGAGTGTTATGAACAAAGCGCTACATAAATTGCCCCCATCAGATTACGAAAAAGACAGGGCACACTTTGATAGTGCTCACGGTACACGAGTGTGCTGCAGCACATGGTTTGAAAACATCTATAGGGAATAGGGTATGATTCGGGAAATGCTCAGGTTTTTTGTGTCATTGAATATAATTGGGTATATTTCCAGCAGGACTCATTTATCATACTCTACCTTCAGATTGGTGTCTCCGTGGGATCTGAAATGTGTTTAAAACTTTCCCTGGGTCAGTTGAGGCAAGGTCAAGCACTTCAAGACTGGCAGTTCCATGAGTGTAAACCTGAGGTGAATAGTATTCAGCTATTCATAGGGGGCAGCCCCTCTTCTCCAAGTTGTTGCCTTCTGATACTCTATCTTCATTCTTATATGGCATCGTCGTTGAGAACTCCCAACTGTATGGATGTTGGTTAACAAACAAATCTGACTGAAAGATTGAGTCATTGATGTTTGGTTGGTTAGTCAATAGGTTGAATGATGTATGCTTTCCATGGGCTACAACATTCTTTTGAGGTTACAGGATGACTGTTTGCAGAAATCTATAATAATGGATTCTGATTATTATGCTGCAATATCTGTTTGACTTATTGGCAAAACTAGAATGACTGAATTATCCACAAACACACACATAGAGACTTGGACGAAATAATCGGTAACCATCCACTTAAAATGAATGTCTCTAAACTTAGTAGAAATTGACAAGAGTATTTAGTATAAACAATTTCTTTGTTTCAAATTATATCCAACGTTTTATTGTCATCCTTTATTTTTTTCGGGTCATTATCCTGCCAGAGTACCTATGCACACAGCTTTCTGAAACTGGGCTGTACATTTCGCTCCAAAATGCCCTGATAGACACAGAGATTTGAAGCGAGAGGTATTGTCTGCCATGTTTTTTTGTTCAGCTCCCCAGGGGTGCTTGATACATTTTGATCACTTTAGTGATTAGTCAAAATTCTATGTGCGGATATCAGGGAATTGTCATAGGCTTGGAATGCAATTTTTGCCAAGCAAATTGCAGATATCGCCGAACCCGTTTTACAACCAATTATAAACCCTGCCCGTTTCAATATTATCTTACAACATTTTATTTTCATCCTAACCTTGAACCTAACTGTAACTTCACTGTTAACTATATATATGTCTGACTTTTGTCTGAACAAATGAAGACTCACAATCTATTTTGTATACATTTCTATTGAAAGATTTTACTCCAACATGAAGCAGTGCAAATTGTCATAGCGCCGCCCGGGATTTGGGATAAATAAGACAAAATATCTACCTTGCCATGTTGTTGGATGAACCATGAGAGTGCCCCTCGACATCCTGCATCTCAACCCCACCTTTACACACTCCACCTCAGATAATCTGTCTCTGTCCATTCGTCTTACACCTCCATCCACTTCCACACATCCTCCGTCTCCCTCTCAGCACCACCCACCTGCATCAGTACCACATCTATACTGTTCACCTTTCCACTGTCCTCCCCACACCCAAATTAACTGCCCAGTATAAATCCTCACTTTAGACACATGCATATTCTTCTCACATGCATTTACTCAATGACACACAGAGATGTGTGTTATATGTACAGAATGCCAGGGCTAGGGATGTCTCTAGTCACTTCATCGTTCAGGGAACACACAGGAGAAAGATCTCATACTACCAAGGAGTTTGAGCTGGCCAGTCAGCAGTCTAGAGGAGAATGAACTGACCAGTCAGCAGTCTATAAAATTAACTTACCAATCAGCTGTCAGAAGAATGAATTAACCAGTCAGTATTCTAATGATCAATGAGCTGACACATCCCCAAACCACTGGTAGACATGTTTGTAATTACCAGCATAGGGCAGTACCATTCGTATACCATTATGTTGTTGTTCTCTTTCTTCCACAACAAAGAAAAGCAAATGATAAACATTTTTTTTGGAAGCAAACCTAATCTGGAAACACTGTTATATGAAAGGCAATATAGTGTTTTTATTGGAGCCTGAGTCGTGCATTAAATTGAGTCACCAGGGAAGAGAAAGATTGCAGAAACGGATCTGGCCTGGATGCTTAGTTGCATAGTAGCTAAAGGTCTTTATTCGGGGCAGGAAGGTTCAACAAAAGCCAAAACAACATGTTAATTCAGTGTAGTGCAGTTTGATTAACCAATACAAGATCAGGTTATATTTACTGTATTACAAAAAAAAACATTTTACTACCCATTCTACAATGAGCTAATTATAATTCCTAATGTAACTGTCAAGTACTTTTATCTCCTTTGTATGTCTGTGTTCCACATGAAAGGCATGTTGGGTAATATGCAAATAAGGCATTAAACCCTACACTGTTAAAACAAGTGTTTAGTGGTTAGGACCTATACATGTACACATTGTCTTATGTTTACAGTCCAAACATGCTTACAGATTTTCATTCAAATTCTCAATAGCTACATGCATTTAAAAAATGTTTCAAAAAGGTGTTTAGTTATCTATTCACATCACTCAAACACTTAGGTTTACAGGCAGTCTTGTATATTGCATTGTTAATCAAGGTGTTGTGGAGCAGATATAAATGTTTAACAATGCTGAAACAATGAGAAGTGTTGGATCATGTCATATTTATAAAATAATATAATTGATTTACTTCTCATTCTGCTATGGCCTGTTGGGTGCAACTCACTCAGCGAAGGTATATTAAAACATATGTATTCAGGGCCAAAGCACAAGAGGAGATGAAGCCTGATAACTGGACGCTGTGGGTATCTGGACATCCTGCTTATGTGTTTTTTAATGCCTGGTACATTAGGTCGGTTTCAATGTAATTGCCCTATGGTATCTAGATTTCATTTAGTGTGATGTCCTCTACAAGGAAATATTTAGAGTTGAAAATATTAGTGTTACTAAAAAGGACTTACACAGTCGTATGCAAACATTCAGGCACCCCTGACAATTTCCATGATTTTCATTTATAAATACTTGGGTGTTTGGATCAGCAATTTCATTTTGAGTTATCTAATAACACAGTGTAACGTGTCCCAGAGTGGGATTCCCGTTCCACATGTGAACTGAGATCATGGACTCAATATGTTTATGGGTTTTCTGTTTATTGTCGAAGTCGTTTGTGTTATGAATGTATGCCAGTGCTTATGCACTGTTGACTATGTTAGATTGAATGTATTCTTTGAAATGATTGTGTGCTGTGTAGCGCCTTCATCTCTTTCACCTGGTGCTGATTGGGGACTGAGTCAATCTCATTACCTAATCACTTTCAGCTGGTCGGCTCAGTTCCTATATCGGTCCGGGTGGAGGAGAGGAGGGCGTGATTCATTAATACAGTGTCACCGTGGTATCGGTTGTGTTTAGAAGTGTGCTAGTTTCTAGGGGTGTTCCTGCATTTCGGGGATGTTGTGACAAGAGTGCAATTGTGTTAAAGAATATATGCGTATGCTCTTTATAGATCTCGCCAAACGTCCGTCCCGCTATAAAGCATGTGTTATTTATAGAGTCTATATACCATTGTGCTTCTCACACTGTATGTCACCTTCAACTACCTGGGTTTGTTGTGCCTTTTCCCTGAATGGCAAGTAAACCTCAACCAACGATCTATCTGCCTCAGTCCTCCTTTCTCCACTACACACCGCTAGACTGTGACACACAGTAATATTTCAGTAGTGAAATTAGGTTTATTGGATGAACAGAAAATGTGCAATATGAATCAAATGAAATTAGACAGGTGCATAAATTTGGGCACCAAAACAGAAATATCACATCAATATTTAGTTGAGACTCCTTTAGCAGAAATAACAGCTTCTAGATGCTTCCTATAGCCTATAATGATTGTCTGGATTCTGGATAAAGGTATTTTGGACCATTCCTTGTTGCAAAACATCTCCAGTTCAGTTAGGTTTGATGGATGCTTATCATGGACAGCCTGCTTCAAATCACCACACAGATTTTCAATGATATCAGGTCTGGGGACTGGGATGACCATTCCAGAACATTGTACTTGTACCAAATTTTACTGTGGGTAGCAAGTGTTTGTCTTGGAACACTGTGTTCTTTTGCTGGCATGCATAGTGCCCCTTGTTATGACCAAATAGCTACATCTTTGTTTCATCAGTCCACATCACCTTTTTC
This sequence comes from Umbra pygmaea, assembly GCA_016801145.1. Lineage (NCBI taxonomy): Eukaryota > Metazoa > Chordata > Actinopteri > Esociformes > Umbridae > Umbra > Umbra pygmaea. Next base: position 6,136 of record JACXGM010032653.1, on the reverse strand, counting down.
CAAAATGAAGCTGGCTTGTCCAAATGTGCGTTTGCATACCTCAAGCGACTCTGTTTGGGGCATGTGTGCCGAAAAGACTTCTTCCACATCACTCTCTCATACAGCTTCTCCTTGTGCAAAGTGTGCTGAATTGTTGAACGATGCACAGAGATAACATCTGCAGCAAGATGATGTTGTACGTCTTTGGAGGTGGTCTGTGGAATGTTTTTGACCGTTCTCACCATCTTTCACCTTTGCCTCTGATATAGTATTTGGCCTGCCACTTCTGCCCTTAACAAGAACTGTGAGAACAGTATGGTCTTCCATGTCCTCACTATGTTCCTCACAGTGGACACTGAAAGCTTAAATCTCTGTGATTTCTTTTTGTAGCCTTCCCCTAAACCATAATGTTGAACAATTTTTGTTTTTAGGTAATTTGAGTGTTGTTTTGAGGCCCCCTGTGTTGCCACTCTTCAGAGTAGAGTCAAGGAAAACAACAATATGCAATTGGCCACCTTATATAAATTTTCTCATGATTGGATGTGCCTGTCTACATTCAAGGCTTAATGAGCTCACCAAACCATGTGTGTTCCAATTAATCAGTGCTAGGTAGTTACAGGTATTCATATCACAAAATGACAAGGGTGCCCAAATTTATGCACCTGTCTAATTTCATTTTGATGCATATTGCACATTTTCTGTTAATCCAATGAACCTCATTTCACTACCGAAATATTACTGTGTCCTTCAGTTATTTGATCGATCAAAATGAAATTGCTGATCCAAACACCCAATTATTTATAAATGAAAATCATGGATGTCAGGGGTGCCTAAACTTTTCCATACGACTGTAAGGACTATACTACTATTCTTATCAACTGGCTCGTTTTTGTCAGTGAACTACAAACTATCTGCAACAAATAGTGTACCTGCCCAAAGTACAATATTTTTGATATCTTAGTATACACACCTGGCATTAGGCCTACACGATTCGGGGAAAAATATGAATCACATTTTTTTGCTTTGAATTGATATCACGATTCTCTGCCATGATTTTTTTCTCACGAAGTACAATGTTTATTGCACAAATGAGCTAGAGATGGGCCTATACCAGAGAGGGAATAGTAGCCTACTGTACAAAGTCGTTTATAGATAGAAAACAGTTGTATTGCTCAACCATGTCGATTGGAACAACAATACCAACGAACTGGTAAATCTGATTCACGTAAATGTTTCAATGGAAATATAGCTGTATTCCAGCACTATGTATATATTTTATATTGATGATAACGACAGTCTACTTCCTCTTTCAGAGACCAGCTTATAAAGCTGTACAACTGTATTTATTGTTATTTAAAAAAAGAAAAGCGATTTAAATGGGATAATGCTTCCCTGCAATATGAGGTGATTTGTTGCCCACAATATCACCGCCTAAAATGCATAATCATTCCACAGACGGAGCCACGGGTTCTAATTATTGAAAAACACTGAATCACAACTCTACTTTCCTCATAGCAATTCTCCAGTACAGTTCAAATGGCGAAATACAAAATCACTTTTTTCATTGCTATTTTCATGTAGCCTAATATTTGCAAAATTATAGGTGCATATATTAGAATCCTCAAGAAAACGCACACATTTAAGTACAGGACCAAACGAAGGCTGTAATTTATTAGGCTAGTCACTACATACTGTAGCGTCGCACAAATTAATAAACCTTCCAGAAGGAAAGACATGTCGGTTTGCAACACTTCTGGGTGAACAAAATAGTGGAAGTTCTGACATACTATCGTTAAGTAATATAACTTAAAGGAAATACGATGTAGGCTGTAGCGTGTTTATATTTTGTTCAATAGATTGATAGTACAGATATAATTGTGTACCGATTAATAAAACAAAATACCTTAACATTATATTATATGATTAGGTCATTAGTTATCCCTGTTTGGAGAAAGTCACATCAAACAGACATTCTCATCTTACACAAAACGTCTGCAAAGCTTAGTGCAAATGCGAACACAATGCGGATATTGCATTCACTTTCACAAACGTGTTTCTCTCATTTTAGCTCATTTAAGAAGGACACGTAAACAATTGACATTTGTAATACATATTTATTTTTATTTATTTTTTATTTAACCTTTATTTAACCAGGTAAGTTGACTAAGAACAATTTCTTATTTACAGCAACGACCTGGGAGCAATTAGGGTAAAGTGTCTTGCCCAAGGACACAACGACATTTGGCTCAGTCGGGAATCGAACTGGCAACCTTCTGACTACAAGTCTGACTCCCTACCCACTGAGCCAACTATTACACATTCTTGACCGGCAATATTGGTGTTCCTCTGGATATGTAGGAACATTTACTTTTCTATATTTGAATTGGCTGCTGATCAACATCGAAGATGTAGCAGATTATAGCTTGAAACATAGATTATTTTTGGCACCTATACCACATTGCGCATCACAACAAGCCTGAAAACATAGAGGCTTCAATGAATAAAGAAAAGAAAGTACATACTGGCCATTTAAGTACAGTAGGCAACCAAAAATAGTGACATATAACACATTGAACAAAATTTGGCCCTGATACAAGCTCTATCTGAACTCCTTGAACATTTCTGTGCAAAATATTTTTTTTTCTTAATTAAAATCGAAGTCATTTAAAATTTAAATCGGGAACAGGGGTGAATCGAGATCGCGATTTTATAACGATTAATCAATCGTGCAGGCCAAGTTGGCATAGTGCATTGTATTGAATTATCTACTGATGTACATTTCAGTAATTTAGCTAACTCTGATCCAGAGAAGATTAGTGAGTCCATACACTTTGAGATTTCTTTTAGATCTCTACCCTGTCTGAATTTGGGACATGATCAGTTGAAGAAGAAATCTCTTTGGTCGTTAGATCCTTTGACTAAAGTATAACATACTCTGACCTATCTTTCCCATTTATAAATGGAGTTCATATCTGTGTAATCTGTCTTTCAGGGGGCGAGAGTTCAGAACTCAGCCAAGAACCTGGGGGTGAGGGACCGTACCCCGTCCTCAGTACCACGGTAAGCATATGCACACAAAACACATCCTACTAAAAGGTTTGGATGGTGATCCGATCTTAGATACAGATAAGGAATGTCACAGCCACTTGTCTTTGACAAAGTCTTTTGTGACATTCAGATCTGCTGAACCTTTTAGTGGGATTGACAAATACAATTATGTGGTCCTGTGATTACCGTGAAGCAGCTGGCCATGGGGACATCACTGGGGTGACGTCATGATCACTGTGGTGGCTCTGAGGTTACCATGACGCCGTATTCCTTAAAAAGTGTCAACCAGTGTCATGTGGATAGACAGCTCAACCAATATATAGACAGCTCTACCAGTATGTAGACAGCTCTACCAGTATGTAGACAGCTCTACCAGTATGTAGACAGTATGTAGGCAGCTCTACCAATTTATAGACAGATCTATCAGTATATACTGTACAGATCTACCAGTAGATATACAATACAGTTCAATCAGTAGATATACAGTTCTACCAGTGTATATACACAGATCTACCAGAAGACATACTCATCTACCAGTACACATCTACCACTATATAGACAGCTCTAACAAGTATACAGTATATACAAATCTACCAGTATATAGACAGCTCTACCAGTTTAGACAACTCTTCCAGTGTAAGCATACTTCCTAATATTCTATTTGTGTGTATTTTATCACCAGACTGTATAAACTGTGCCAGCCGCCTCCTCCAGATAGTGACTCCTAATCCAGTCTTGATCCAGAATGGTGCCTCCTAATCCAGTCTTGATCCAGAATGGTGCCTCCTAATCCAGTCTTGATCCAGGACTGTGACTCCTAATCCATTTTTGATCCAGGAAGGTGACTTCTTATTGAGCCTGAATCCTGGATGGTGACCAATTCCCTGGTCTGTGTATGGAGGTGTCCAATAAAAGTCTGTCCTTCTTAACCCAATCAATAGAAGACTTTTCTGTCTTTCAACCACTGACCAATCAACCAAGCGATGTGTAAAACAAATTGACCTCTATTCTCTATAGTGTACTTCATACCAAGGTCCAAAATGCCCACATTATGTTGGGCTTACAGTGCCGTTGGGACACCATATATGATGTTGCCCTGGAAACAGAACATTTCCTCACGCTTTTCTGTTATAGCGGTCTGATTCCACCCTGGAAACAGTAAATACATCTCGCTTGTCTAGTCTAAATGTCCACAATCCTTCACTCATTTACACAGTCATTACTTTGCAGTGGGTTTATAGATTGTAAATAGGGAATATGTATTGCCCTATTGTCTGTTACTGGGCTGTACTTTAAAGCTGATTTAAAATTGATTTGTTTGTGTATTTGTCTTGCATCTAGCTACATTGCATTTCATTTATCATTAACTACGTTTATAATGGAACAACAGAGCTTGTGATTGGTTCCTTGAGGCTGGCGTCAGACCACTCTGCTGACACAGTATCCATCCATCTAAATGTACTTTCTTCTGTAAACCACTAGAAAGGAATAACAATTAGTTGTTTGTTCATCCAGAATCAACCATCCCATGACCAAAGCTGTTGTGGTTTGATTTTGACATACTAGTAAATTGAAAGAATGCTTGTGAAGATGTTGTGTCCCATTTGTGGAGACAAAATACCAACTGTTTTCCTTCGTTTTTTTCTTTCCTTTCTACTTGTAAGTCCCCGTAGTGCATTAACATTATAAGTTCTTAATGCCACCAGATTTCGTATTTAGTACACTACTTTTACTCCATATGTGGCTCTGATTAAATGTACTGCACTCGTTTGGAAATAGATTGATGCATGTACAATATAGTCATGTTCATTACCCTGTGGATGTGGAAACATTGATCATTACATGTACAGTACTGCAGCCACTCACCTGTGATAATGTCTCTGGAGTCCAGGGCTGCATTCCATTCTAAACAAGGTTCCTTCTCAGAAGTCGAAGGCATTCCATTTTAAATAATTTTCTTCTCTGGCTTAGACTGGGTGAGCTTACCACAGAAGTGGATTGATATGTGCCTCAGTGTTGTTAAGGGACCAGTGAAAGGTAAAGTGTGGCTTGCGTTTTCCATGTTGCAGCCTCCTCATCTAGTCAAGTTAAATATGTTAGATATATAAACATAGTAATCTACAAATATATTAAGTGACCACTCAGATATGAAGTGATGTCAGCCAAAACCATTAGTATTAAAACATAATTCCATGCAGAGCTATGAAATAAATATATATAAAGAAAAATACTGAAAATATACATAAACATATTCTATATTGCCAGTACTCAGGAGCTAAGTGTTATTAGTTATAACTTACAGTATCATTACTACATTGGTAACAGCATTATAGAATAGGTGGTGCTTTAACACAAAGGGTATGCTGGTTCCTATATAATGCTACTTTCTGAGCCCTTTGATCCATAGTTAAACTAATACACAGGGGAAAGTGTGTTGTTTTGGACGAAACCTACATTGTTTATGTGCACTATTCACCCCGATCGCTAAATAGTGCAATGATTAAATGTATGTACATATTACACAATGTAGGACAGAAGGAAGCAGTCATGTCTCTAGACCAGGCAAGTAAACCAATCATCTATTCATGTCCTTAACATTGTATAACAATGGTCTCTGTTTGACATATAGCAGCTTCTAGTGTGTTGAAAATAAAACATTAAAAGGAAATGTAAAAATGTAACTGTAAAATATATAAACTTTTGTAGCCATTTTAGTTTGACTGTAATTTATTGTCTTTATGAGATTGACCCCCCATATACAGTATTGGTTTTTACACTATGACAAATACAGTATGTTGATTTTCTCATAAATCTATTTTTAATTTTGTCTTTGTATTACTTTTAAATACACTACGGCATACTATAGTAATTAATTTCAATTAAACTCATTTAAAGATGAACTACTGTACAATGGTATTGGACACTTTTTCCTGCTTGTTCAGCCCCCAGTGAGTGTACTGTTTTGGACATCTGGTACAGTGGTATTGCTGCATTGTGATGTCATCAGGTTGGTTTCAGCTGATGGTTAGATCTTTGTCTCTCTCCCTCTCATTCGCTCTGTCTGAGTGTGTGTTCGTGTCCATCTCTCTCTGTCCCTCTGTTTTCATTT
>JACXGM010032652.1:0-12558 GCA_016801145.1 Umbra pygmaea | reverse complement strand
TTATGTTACTAACTATACAATAACTGCCGAGCGCTCCCATTTAATTGAAATTACCATTACGGTCCTCTCCGAAAATTAAATGCTTGTTGTCAATCACTGTGTGTTGTTTTTAAGGTAACCTTATTTTGTCGGCTATAATGCATCAGGAGCATGATGAATTATAGCCGATAAAATAATATATGCTTCCCAATACGATAGCATTATACGTTTCTGTACATTAAAAAATGAAAGCGCAAGTTAATATCACAGTCACCATAAATGTTCAAGGCTTGTCATTTTAAATGACGAACACGTTGCAGATGCAAAACAGACAGCCGGTATATTTTGCTCCTCATTACCTTTATCTCCCCACCTTTCAAAACGAAGCGCCAGGCTCTGGTTGCGCGTGTTAACGCACGACGTGATTTAACTAATATAGGCTATATATACGTAAAAAATTAAAAATACTTCTTAACCGTTTAACTGATAGTATTAATCGGTTAAACGTTTTAGTTTCGGTTAACGGTTAAACGGTCAATATGAGCATCCCTAGTTTGGTAATACAAGACATTGCTCATGTCTACTGACAAACTACTACAGAACACAAAAAATTAATCACTAAAATTAGTTTTGGGTCAAACAATATCTAGGGTGCCTAAGACTTTTGCATAGTACTGTACATCCACATTTATGTTATTAACTGCTTGTGTGAAATAATTTTGCCATGATTGATTTGCTCAATATTTTTTCTGTTTTTGGCTGTTGGATGAAATATAAATTGTTGCCAGTTCCGCAAGGATTTATTTAAGATTAAACATTAAAAACTTTCCTTTATATATCCATCGGAACTGGACCTTATTATTTGAAGACAAGTGTGTTATTATCTTAATTATTTTGTTTTAATTTCTTCTACTTACATGCGTGTGTTGCCAGTCTTGTTGATAATGACAGCCTTGCCGGTCTGGTCAACATTGTGGTCCATCCCAAAGTAGGCAGCTACACGATGCAGCAGCATGCGGTGGTACGATGTCATCTGGGGGAACTTCTTGTACTGGTTACTGAAGGGTGACAGACACCACCAGATATTATATTACTTGAGTACCTGATTAATATTATAATCTCTCTGCCATCAAGATGAGTAAAAGACTCCTTTATCAGGCATTTTAGGGTTAAATTTGTTTATTTTTTTCACGCATTTAATTTTTTTTCTCCCCTACCAATTGATCATGTCAAATTTCTCCTGACCCGTTATTGGCAACTCCACAACTCCTTTAACAGGTGAGGGATGAAGGTGCTCATATGATTCCTCATGTTGCCCAGCCATCCAATTTTTATCACTTTGCTCATCCAACACTGGAGCATAGGTATTACACATTCACCTATTATACTACTCACTAACTTGACTTTCAAGCTCTAACACACAGGCACCCGATCTGCAAATAAGGCCATTGGCAAGGTAAATTGTCTGACTTTCCTACTCCCATAACCCATGCCAATTTGGGCTGCATCATAATGGAGTAGGGCTGGGCGATATGGCCAAAAAATTATATCACAATATAAGAAAGACATTTTTTTGATACGATATGCTTGACGATATATTAAAATGTATAAAGGACCTGCTGTGACTGCATTACATCAAAGTGTATTTTCTGCTGTATGAACAAATAAAAGCAATACATACAAAAAAAATGTATTGACCTTGTTATATTTATGTTTAGAAGTTTCAGGTATAACTGAACTACAGTAAAAGGAATATGAAATACTCCTCATTTGTTGGATGTTTCTTTGTTTCAGAACAAAACCAGCTGTTATCGCGATATGTCGATATGGGATATTCTTCTCAATATTATTTTCCAAAATTCGATAATGATAAATATTGAATTATCGCCCAGCCCTATAATGGAGCTCCAAGCAAAGTCAGAAAAGCCACAGTCAGGATCAAACCCATGACCACCAAAATGTATTTGTCCAGCAAGGCAAAGACTTGGCCCTCAGAAATGCATTTCTATTAATGAACAACCTTTTTCCTCAACTGTTAGTATTTTTATTTATTTCTATTACCTGTGTTAGTGGTATATTGCCAATATGCAGCTGTTCTTAGGCACAACAACAGCTACTGTATGTACTAATGAACACCCTTTAATGCCTTATTGGTCAATTATAAACCAGTTGCTTCAAAGCCTGAATGCTTATCCACTGACAGCTTTTGTATAGGTAAAAAATAAGGAACGGGAGTGTGGTATATGGACAACATACCACAACTAAGATGTGTTCTTAGACACAATGCATTGCAGAGATTTAGGACACCACATTTGGGATATTGTTCTATTACCACATCCCTTAGATCAGGAGTGTCAAAACCTGGTCCTGTGGAGCGCTACTGTCCTGTAGGTTTTCACATAATGTATCCTCAATCAGCTTATCACAAGCTAATTACTGGAATCAGGTGTGCTAAATTAGGGTTGGTGTGAAAACAAATCAAGACAGTAGCTCTCCAGGACCAGGGTTGGTGACCCCTGCCTTAAATGCATTCTTGCTCTTATAAACTGGTTACCAATGCAATTAGAGCAGTAAGAGTGTATGTTATATTCTTTACCCATTGTCATGAATGCTGACTGGTTGGTATGAGACATGTAACATCACTTAGAGCAGTAACAGTGTATGAAATTTTCTTTACACATTGTCATGAATGCTGACTGGTTGGTATGAGACATGTAACATCACTTAGAGCAGTAACAGTGTATGAAATTTTCTTTCCCTATTGCCATGAATGCTGACTGGTTGGTATGAGACATGTAACATCATAGGGCTGGGCAAAAGGATGATACCATTTTTTAGATGGTGGACGGCAGACTTTGTCGATGGCAAAGATGCAACAATGTCAATTGACCTATGGCTAAACCACGCCCCCAAACGCGATGAGCCAATTACCATAGCATATTTTACAAGTCACGTCAAGTTAGATTAATAATTTGAAAGTAATAATAAATTAATAAATTGAAAGTAAATTACACTTCTTACACTGCAGTGCATGAACAATGCTGATCCTCTATCTTGTAGTCTGAGATGGTGATGGGAACGAGATACGATTTATCACGTTTATTTACACTGTGACCTGTACATTTTTTGCCTGGATCTGAAGGTTTTTAATCGACCTTCTCAACAATAAAATCATTAATATAACCCTCCAATGCATGGTTAAGGCCCTTTTGATGACTTCGAGACGATATATAATCTTTCTGTCTCCATAGCACCTGTCACCAGATGTTGTCCAAGTGAGTGGAGGAGGCGTGGCTTAGCCATAGGTCAATTGTGAATGTTGCATTCTCCAGATAAACCTTAGTGCCACCTTGACTTGTACTTCTACATCTCTCCCTGCCAGGGATGGACTGGGACAAAAATTTGGCCTGGGATTTTGGATGGAGCGGCCGGGAGGGGGTGGCGCGCTGTATTTGTTGCTCCCCGCGTCCGTAATTCACTCTGGGTTTCTCCTCATCTAAATATTAAGGAACTCTCTCTCTCGATTTGACGGCCAGGCCAGAGCACAGTAAAGCCAGTCCATTTCAGCCTACTGTCACCTGTTTTAATACGTCCAGGACTGTAACTGACCGACAGGCTGTCAAAGTAAAATATGATGGCCCTGCATTACCGTGCTCTGCTCTCCCAACGTTCCCTTCTCGCTACATTGGCAATCCCGTAGTACTGTCAGCATAAAAAATCTGGTTCCAGTTCCGTCGTCATTTCAAATTCTCCGTTTTATCCATTATGGGCCCTATTGATAACAACCACATAATCCCCAATCCCTTGTTGAAAATGCCTTCTCTCTATGGAAAAGGAAAGGTATTAGGACCTTCCATGACCTTTAGCATCTAAACACGCTTTGCCTCAATCTCACTTTTTTTGTTACCTGCAGATGAGACATTCTGTATCCTCTAATTTCAATGGCTTTCCCGTCCTGTTATTGCCTCTACCTTAACAGGAACCACTGATTTTCCAGGCGTACATATGTTGTCATTGGATAAACACTCCACTAACATAAATAAATCTGACTGGGAGTGGGAATTGGGTGTTGAATTTACAGAGGAGTGGTGGGATAGGGCGACTGACAGATTAAACTCCACTACATCTCTATCTCGTTTATACAATTTAAGGTTCATAGTGTTCACTTTCCCAAGTCCAGGCTTTTTATAATCTACCCTACTGTGATGGACATGTGTGACAGATGTCTTGCCTCTCCATGTGACCTACAGTGCCTTGCGAAAGTATTCGGCCTCCTTTTGCCACATTTCAGGCTTCAAACATAAAGATATAAAACTGTACGTTTTTGTGAAGAAGCAACAATAAGTGGGACACAATCATAAAGTGGAACGAAATATATTGGATATTTCAAACTTTTTTAACAAATAAAAAAACTGACAAATTGGGCAAGCAAAATTATTCAGCCCCTTTACTTTCAGTGCAGCAAACTCTCTCCAGAAGTTCAGTGAGGATCTCTGAATGATCCAATGTTGACCTAAATGACTAATGATGATAAATCATTCACCCAAGAATCCACCTGTGTGTAATCAAGTCTCCGTATAAATGCACCTGCTCTGTGATAGTCTCAAAGGTCCGTTGAAAGCACAGAGAGCATCATGAAGAACAAGGAACACACCAGGCAGGTCCGAGATACTGTTGTGGAGAAGTTTAAAGCCGGATTTGAATACAGAAAGATTTCCCAAGCTTTAAACATCCCAAGGAGCACTGTGCAAGTAATAATATTGAAATGGAAGGAGTATCAGACCACTGCAAATCTAACAAGACCCAGCCGTCCCTCTAAACTTTCAGCTCATACAAGGAGAAGACTGATCAGAGATGCAGCCAAAAGGCCCATGATCACTCTGGATGAACTGCAGAGATCTACAGCTGAGGTGGGCGAGTCTGTCCATAGGACAACAATCAGTCGTATACTGCACAAATCTGGCCTTTATGGAAGAGGGGCAGGAAGAAAGCCATTTCTGAAAGATATCCATAAAAAGTGTTGTTTAAAGTTTGCCACAAGCCACCTGGGAGACGCACCAAACATGTGGAAGAAGGTGCTCTGGTCAGATGAAGCAAAATCAAACTTTTTGGCAACAATGCAAAACATTATGTTTGGCGTAAAAGCAACACAGCTCATCACCCTGAACACACCATCCCCACTGTCAAACATGGTGGTGGCAGCATCATGGTTTGGGCCTGCATCTCTTCAGCAGGGACAGGGAAGATGGGTAAAATTGATGGGAAGATGGATGGAGCCAAATAGAGGACCATTCTGGAAGAACCTGATGGAGTTTGCAAAAGACCTGAGACTGGGATGTTGATTTGTCTTCCAACAAGACAATGATCCAAAACATAAAGCAAAATCTACAATGGAATGGTTCACAAATAAACATATCCAGGTGTTAGAATGGCCAAGTCAAAGTCCAGACCTGAATCCAATCGAGAATCTGTGGAAAGAACAGAAAAATGCTGTTCATAAACGCTCTCCATCCAACCTCACTGAGCTCGAGCTGTTTGCAAGGAGGAATGGGCAAAAATCTCAGTCTCTCGATGTGCAAAACTGATAGAGACATACCCCAAGCGACTTACAGCTGTAATCGCAGCAAAAGGTGGCACTACAAAGTATTAACTTATAATTTTGCACGCCCAATTTCGTTTTTTTATTTGTTAAAAAAGTTTTAAATATCCAATAAATGTCATTCCACTTCCTGATTGTGTCCCACTTGTTGTTGATTCTTCACAAAAAATTACAGTTTCATATCTTTATGTTTGAAGCCTGAAATGTGGCAAAAGGTAAAAAAGTTCAAGGGGGCCGAATACTTTCGCAAGGCACTGTTAGTAGTACCATTAACTCCTGATTTTAGTTGTTTTAATAATAGAGAAATGCATTGTTGTCAATAGTTTAACCAAGTCAAATCCTTTGGAAGAATTTGGATGTGCTCACTAGTGCCACCTTGTGACCACTAATTGTATTTTTGTAATTTAAAAACTCCCACTGAAACTTAAGTTAATTGGTTGCGGTACACTCGGTACAGCCCTCCCTCTAAGAACACTTTAGACGAGCAACATCTGTAGGTCAATGGTACCTGGTTAAAAGTAGTGCAGAGGTGAAGGGAATGGGTCTGACTCACTTGTCATCATTAATGAACTCCAGAATATCTTGTTCGAGTTTCAGCAGCATCATTCGATCCCTGTTGGAGAGAATTTATTATTGATATATATCATCAAACTAAATGTTAGAGAGACACCCAGCCTGAAATTGGATAGAAGGCATTTCAGCTACACATTTGAAGTTCAAAAGCTCCATTCACTTCTATTCTCCATTAAAAAGTGCAAAATGTATTTATTGCAGATGTGCCATAATCCTCTAGAATGCATAGATTGGCTGACATGACATTTCTATTAAACTCTAAGAAAATAAACTTAATCCATAAATAATATAATAACAGATTTACACGTGTTGAAAAGTGATTTACACATAATAATTTTTGTTTAAGGTTTTTCCATTCACAGAGAGGTAAGGGGAGACTGAAGCAAACTTCGTATGTTGAACATTCAGGGCAGTTTTTAGCATAATACATTTGGCGTGTGAGCGTTTAAATGTTAAAATGTTTCAAATAGAGGTTAGCAAGTCTTTTACAGGGAAATTCCACATAATATATTATTAAAAAATGTTACCATAGATGATTTACAGTTTGCATACCCCTGGAGAATTGGTAATAGATGCTCCATTTTCAGTTAAAACATGAGTGAAAAGGCAAAATATATATTTGTTTTCATTTCTCATTGGACTGATATTCAACTGTAGGTAATAACAGAATGGCACAATCATAAATCAAAACATGGCAACAAAAAAAAACAATTAAATGACTCCTGTTCAAAAGCTGGCATACCCTCAGTTCTCAATACAGTGTATTGCCTGGCCCCATTCAGCATCAATGACAGCGTGCAGCCATTTGTGATAGTTGTCAATGAGGCCCTGAATTCTTGCCAATCTTGACAAAATGCCTCCGGGTCATGCAAAGTCTTTGGTCATCTTACATGAACAGCAAATTTGAGATCTCCCCAGAGTGGCCCAATTATATTTAGGTCAGGATACTGTGATGGCCACTCCAGAACCTTCACCGTTTTCTGCTGAAACCACTGGTGGGGCAACTTGACCTTGTTCTTAGGGTCATTGTCATGCTGGAAGTTCAAGATTATCCAGTGCGCTGCTTCTGTGCAGAAGAATTCAATTGTCAGCCAGTATTGTCTGATAACATGCTGTATTCATCTTGCCATCATTTTTGTCAAGTTTCTCAGTGCCTTTAGAACTTGCACAGCCCCAAAACATCAGTGAGCCACCACCATGCTTCACAGTAAGGATGAATTATTTTCACTACAGGCCTTGTTGAAGCCTCTTCAAACATAGCCCTTGTGTTTGTGACCATAAAGCTCAATTTTGTTCTCGACACTCCAAATGAGTGTGCCAGAAGCTGAGAGGCGTGTCAAGGTGTTGTTGGGCATATTGTAACTGGGCTTTTTTGTGGCACTGGCGCAGTAAAGGCTTCTTTCTGGCAACACGACCATGCAGCTCATTTTTGTTCAAATACTGTTGTATTGTGCTTCTTGAATCAACCACATCGTCTTTTTCCAGAGCAGCCTGTATGTCTCCCGAGGTCACATGTGGGTTATTCTTTGTATCCCAAACAATTCTTATGGCAGTTTTGGCAGAAATCTTTCTTAGTCTACCAGGCCTTGGCTTTATATCAAGATATCTCTGGAACTTCCACTTCTTAACGAGTGATTGAACAGTACTGATTGACATTTGCAAGTGCGTTGGATAACTTTTTATATCATTTTCCAACTTTATGCAGTTCTAGCACATTATTTGCAGAGGTCTTTTGACAATTCTTTTCTGTTCCCCTTAGCTCCGTATCTAGCGTGTTCAGGGAATCTACATGAGAGCTAACAAACTCAATGACTATACACAGACACAAATTGCATTTAACATGCCACAGGTGTGGGAAATTAACCTTTAATTACCATTTTAACTTGTGTATGTCACTTTGTGTCTGTAACAAGGCCAAACATGCAAGGGTATGTAAACTTTTGATCAGGGCAATTTGGGTGATTTCTGTTGTCAGTATGGTTTACAAAGGAGCCAAACAACTAAGTAATAATTAATGGCTTCATATGATCACTCAGATTACTTTCATGAAAAGTCATATTGTCAAAATCAATGTTGAGATGTAACAAATTCTGCCAGGGTATGCAAACTGTATGTCATATACAATGGTCTGCCTTACAATGCATCCAAGAACCACCAAGAGTACATTTTGCGATCCAGTCAGATATTTCAGTATCAGTCTACACTTGAAATACCACAATTGTTCCAGAATTCAAAGTGAACTTATGCTTGCCCTTAGCGAGCAGCTTTCAGGTACAACCAAAGTAGCCTAATCCAGTGGCGTAGTTAGCTATTAACTGTACTTAGTAACATTTTAACCAGTTACAAAATCATTTGGAAGCTATATGAACTATCTTCAGGTACGTAGTTACAGATTTAATATTAATGTAATTGATAAGTTTTGAAGTGACGTAGCAATTATCACACAATATGCATGAACATAGACTTGTACATTGGACATGTACTCGAGGTGGGTATAAATTAGAAGTAATATGTGTTGGAAACAAGTAATTGAAGCACATTAGTATACCCCATCAGGCTTTTGTACTGATGGCAAAAATGTATTGACACATTCTTTATGAATAAAATAAAAATAGGTAATAAAATAGCTGAATAAACATACAATTACTTTCCACAGACATGATTTGTCCTCAATAGTTTCAGTAAATTTACTAATTTGTCAACTCAGTCCAGCTGGCTTCGGTTATCTTTTACTATTTATTTTAGTAAGTGCTCTGGCTCAAACATGAATTGTTGGATATTAGTATGTAAAAGCAAGTAAAAAAAGTATCTGCAAAGTCTTGGTTACCAGCCATTGTGTTAGGTAGACAATAATGTTGTCGAGAAGAGAGCCTTATACACATTTTTGAGTGTGGACGGGACTTGGAAAAAGCTGAAATATTGCCATTGTAGATCTGTACATGGGCAGATGAGGTGACGCATGTTTTTTCTGTAATTAAGTGTAAATGTTTACTGAACTGCATTTATCAACTAATACAACACATGCCAGTGGGGCATAGAACATAATTTTATTTCAATATTATGATTTTGGGATGTAAAATGTATTTGGTGTTTTTCATATTTCAAGGTGAATAGTAAAATGTCCTGCGGTTGACTGTAACATTGATGATGCATAAAATGTAAATATTAGTGAAATAAAGCAGATATATTTGGAGCAGCTAATAAATGCATTGGCATTATTTTGTGTGCATTTACTTAATTAAGTTATCAAAATGCTAAAAAGTAACAAAATATATTTACAGTACATTTAGTTTTGAAACACAAATGTTGTCCTGCAGTGTAAAATAGGATATTAGATTTTTGTACTGGCAGTTACATGGACAGCCATAGGGGTCTTTTAGTCAATGCCCCTACCAGGAATTCCCCCTGATGTTTGGATGTGCTAAGGAGGTTAAAAGGTGAGTGTTAATCTCTTATTAATTTGATAAATTTCATCATTTCTTCCAGACCATGAACGTGTCCGTTTTGGATAGTCCTGTGGTGTGACTGATCTAGTTCGAGAAGAGAAAGAAAAATGTTTTTTTAAAAGAATCATATTCAGGTTTAAAACAATGAACTTATTCAGTTACTGTAATGTCCAAGGTCAGTCTTGTATAGCAATGACTCAAAATGACGGCAAATGAGAAAGAGTCCTGTGGTGTGACAGCCCGTCCTGTAGTGTGACATAATGAAGTCAGATGTCTAGCTAGATTCTCGTCTCTTATGTTTGCAATAATAAACAAATATAAATATCTCTCTGTATATATATATATATATATATATATATATATATATTAAACAAATATTGTAAATATTATATATACCTATATTATACATATATTAAACATAAATACATATCTGTCTTCATTATATGTAATATACCTATATTATACATATATTAAACATAAATATATATCTGTCTTCATTTGTTTGTTGTATGTGTATGTTAACATTCACTGATCATTGTTTTTGTGATTTTTTCCGTTTTTAGGCATAAGCAAAGAAAAGGAGGTACGGGGAAAGGTTAGCACAGGATAAAGCCAGGCATGAGGAGATCCTTAGGGAGAGAAGGAGAAGGTAAATAAGTGTATAATTGGGAAATTGATTAGGTGAAACATTCTCTAAGATGTACACTTGTATAGAAAACATGTAACAGCTGTCTCTTTTCCATCAACAGATATCAAGAAAAGAAAGAGAAAGAAGAAATTCAACCACAAAATATAACCTCCCAAAACACAAGAGAGCAAAGCTTCATGAGGAAGAAGACGAAGGCAAGGAACAGGAAGGAGAAGGAGGATCTGGCAGCCATTTTGGATATTACTCTCTCATAACCCAAAGAACTTGATGTTCTTTAGTCCAGTTCATCTTTGTCCTGCTCATGGTTCTATTTCCCCAATTCCAAGTCCCCCCCAACAGGTTTGTCCACCCAAGTTGACAGAAAAAATTAAGAGGCTGGAAAGAGAAAACACGGAGCTAAAAGCAATGCTCGATGGCATGAAAAAAGTCAATGGTAAAATGAGGGTTCAAAAGCATTGCTGGAATCAAGCTAAGAAAGCACGTCAACCTACCATCAGATCTTTGACAAAAAGAGCTGCGACACAAAAAAAACTGCAAGTCACCAACTTTCTTTTCAGGGATGAAAACAGCAGGCTCTTGGCTGGGAAAAGGGATACTGCAGGCCGGACAAACAACAAAATGCAGCGGCGGGTTTTGACCAAAAACATGAGTGAGCTACACTCTGAATACAACCAAGAATATAGCTTCACAATGCAAATGTCGTACCGGCAGTTTGCTCGCTACAGGCCGAAGCACATAAAAGAGACCAGGCCAACAGATAGAAATACCTGTGCATGCTTCCAGCATGAAAACATGTGCCTACTGATTGACTCTTTGGTTTTTAAAGGTATGATTTCCACCAAAAGCCTGTCTAATCTTCTTTCCTCCATTACGGGACAAAAATGTATGTACAGGCAGTGCACCAACTGCTGTTTTGATGAGGTGCGTCTCAACTCAACGCCTCCAAAATGTTAATCATTCAGTATGTCTTGTTCACTATGTTTTTAGTTCGAATTCATACACTAAGTAATAAGATTGTACTGATATGTTAAATTATATATCAGTTTCAATTTTTTTTACATTTTACACAATATTTCCACTGGAATGAGTAGTAAAAGATGGCACAACAAAGAATATAATTGAAAAACAGCTGTGAAAATAAATATATGCAGAATTTTTATGATCATTCTTTAAGAATACTTTTTAACCTTAATGCATACCTGATTTGTATTTTAAATTAATAATATTTCAATATTTGGATTTTATAGTAATGTCATGTCACACCGCAGGACATATTTTGCCTGGAGCTGTGAGAAAAGCTTAATAAATTACATAATGAGAAAATTACTAACCTCTAACAGTTTCAAAAACAATAGTATTTGAACTTTACAAATTTATACAACTCTCAAGCAATTTAGAACCTTGTTTTAAAAAATGCTGTTTCACCCTTATTTGTCATCTACCCACATACTGAAAACAAAATGTTAAGTGCCTGTTTAGCAACACAATGCCTGCTAGAAACATTGCAGAAAGACAAGCTACACCTTCAAAAATCAAGGACAAACAATGCCTGTAGGTGTAAGATATGTAGCACAATCGGTATAACAGGGACCATTATTTTTGCAACAATAAATTAGTATAGACATTTTTTATATCTCGACAGTCCTTCCATTACACCTCATGATGTAGTACACAGAACTTTGCACCGCAGTACTTAATGCAGCTGGTGGCCACACCAGACAATGACTGTAACGTTTGCCCCCCCCCCCCCACCCCATTTTGATCAGGGACACATTCAATTTCTGTTGGTCACATCTGTGGAACTTGTTCAGGTTTTGTTCAATCTTTTTATGTTCATACAAATATTTTCACATTTTAAGCCAAAAAATGACAGCAGTTGGAAGTGAGATGAGGTTTATTTTTTGCTGACATTTAGTCAAGTCAGGCAATAGTTTTCTAAATTTCGAGCAAGAAATTATCAAATAATTACCTTTTACATTATCAGATGTTGCTGTTCTTTTATGTACTGTCTTGAACAGAACCGAAGATGTATTTTAAAACCTATTTATTGTCTTCTGATAAGTTACATACCATCGTAGTTGTAATCCAGTCCTGGGGACCCACTGCCCTGCATGCAGAGGTGGCACCACAGGTCCAAAAGTGGTGGGGCAGAATTTGTGACATTTCGGGGCCTTTCTTGCGGATCAGTCTGAAGTTTCCCTGAACTTGAAGGTAAACGTATGTGTCCTAATTGTATGCTTTGTTGATGAAAGATAACTGTTATCATTCACATACCTTTGAGTAACTTAGTCAACATTTATCCAAATAGACAA
>JACXGM010032651.1:0-12559 GCA_016801145.1 Umbra pygmaea | reverse complement strand
CACAGTGGTAACAAGGCATGATGGATCCATGTTCTCATTCTGTTTATGCCAAATTTTGACTGTCGGTATCAAGTGGCTCCCTCTACACTTCCACCTAATGTTAGACCTACCTGTTGCCTTCCCCTGTCTTTCTTGATCCACCATCCTCACACCTGAATGAAATAAACTCACTGTTATATAGCAGCCTAAAGTCAATTCTTAAATTAGCCTAGTGATGGCATCAGATGGTAAACCAGACTTGTTGCATAGGTTATGTTTTCCAGCTTCTCATTTATTGTGCATGCTACCATATATTTACCAGTTGTTATTTTACCTTAATAAAAATGAGATGTCATGCATGGGATTGGAACCAGAGGGTTTAACCAAAATCTAAATGTAACTGACAGCAATATTGGTTTGCATTAAGCTAGCCGAAAACCCCAATTTAGCTGCTAGTGTTAGCAAATACTAGCTAGTCTGTTAACACGAATATTTGCAAGCCTTCAAGTCATGTAGCAAATCGATGCATGATTCCATGGTAAACTAGTGTTTTTGCATTTGTTATGTTTTCCAGATTCTTGTCATTTATTGTACATGCTAACTTATATTTTTGAGTTTTCAGCTCAGCAACCTCCGTTTTGCATACTCTAAGCTAGCCATAAACCCTCATCTGGCTGCTATATTCGGAGTGTTAGCAAACGCTAGCTAGTCTGTTACCATAAATATTTGCGAGCCTCCAAGCACAGACGTCACACTTTAAATCCTACCTGTTGCCTTTCACCATCTACTTCTTTAACTGCTGTCGCATCCCTTGACATGCCATCTCCTTTTCCCTCTTTCTTTTTCTATTTTTAGCCACCGGCCGTTTTTTGCTTTATCCATCTTTTTCCATAGATGACAACTCACTACTCGTACCTGCTCGCTCAGCGCTCACGACCAGGGTTGCCAGGTCAAACGTAAAATTCTAGCCCAATGATTACTGAAAAACAGCCCATAATGCCTTAAAACTAGCCCAATTTGTTTGCGTTGCCACTGAGTAAAAAATTTGAATACTTTTTTCCACTATATATAAATGTGATTTTTTTCCCTATTCTCTTAATTTCATATACTCTCATTGACTACTCTCCCTCTCTTTCATACACATCACTTAGTAGCTCCTCTCATACCTGGCACAGGCTGCACCATAAAGCCTAGGTCAGATTTTATTTATTTAAAGGAAAATGCTGCAACTGTGGTTGTTCAAAAATAGCCCAAAAAACCACAACCCGCGACCAATATATCTTCTACCGCCAAATTGATTTAAAAATGGCCCAATTTGGCAAGACAACCGCGGACATGGCAACACTGCTCACGGCGCATTTGCTCCCTCTTCTATGTCAACATTTTATGATGTAATCTTATGAGATAGAGCGCCTACTCTAGCCTGTTATAGTCCTCTAAAATGTTACATAACATTGAACAGAAATTATTTAGAAACACAAAACAGCAGCTACATATAGAAAATACTATATATATTTTTTGATTATTATTTTTTACCATCGCTTTGGCGCCCCCATGATGCTGCGCCCCTATGCGCCGCATATAGCGCATGCCCACTTTTTGCGCCACTGGATATATCTATGGTTGGTCCAGCTGAGCTCGAGCAATACGAGGCTTTCAGTCAGTCAGCAACGGAGACAAATTGCCCACATCAATTTTCAGGTAAGTTGAATACAATACTTGAATAAACACAGAAAAATGGCTATTTGGTCTTTTGTTTAATATATGTGTACATTTGTGTTATAACTCCGTTACAACGTTAACATAACGAAGTTGACTTTGGCAAACACCGTGTAACCGTAGCTAACTTATTCAATGTTAGTTAGGCTAGCTAGCAAACGTTAGAAAAAGATAGCTAACTAGTTTTAATAATTGACTGATATAGCTGAGTGTGTTGTAAAAGTTTCACTTTTTTGTCATCATTGTTGATAATATGGTATTGCCGTTATTGACTCTTGTTATAGTAGCCTTCCTCATTTCATGGTTTAAGGACTTCCTAATTATTTCTTGAATATTCTGAGCATGATGATGGAAGTTACTTGAATGAAAAAACTTTAGTTTTAATTTACTGTATAACAAGCTGAACAGAGGCTTTCAGTGTATGTAAGACAGTCCAATGAGAAAAGAGGCTTTCAGTGTGTGTATAGACAGTCCAATGAGAAAAGAGGCTTTCAGTGTGTGTATAAACAGTCCAATGAGAAAAGTGTATGAGAAATGGTAAGAAGTCAGACAACCTTTACTCAGGGGAGCAAAGAGCTCCTAGGTGAGCTTTGGGTCAGTTCTGCTCTCAGTCTCTGCTCTCTTTCCACCAGCTACCTGTATCAACAGCATTGCCCTCCATTTCCTCATTAACGTTCCCCCAGCTGCCTCTGTAAAATCCAATGTAATATCAATGGCCAAATCAAAAAACATTGTGAAAAGAAGTGTTTCTCTCTCAATGGTTGAGACAGCAGGCAAACTAGGCAGACTGACGTTTATAGATTCCTCTTCTGACTGCCCAGCAAAACTCAGTTCCCAACACACAACACAGAAATGTATACCAACAGCAGCCATCCCGAACTTCCACTCTAATTAACAACTAATTGAAGATCAAGGTGCAAGTATTAAGCCATTTAATGTCAAAAATGTCATGAAATTCATCATAATCATATGACAATGTATGATTTCAACTACGAAGTTTTCATTTAGACAGGTCCTGTCAAATAGCTAAATGGAATTCCAAATAAATGTAAAAATATGAAAAATAATCTGATCTGGTAACTGAAATCTTCATCAGAGGCAACATGCTGAACTGAGGTTGGGCCAGTATCAATCCTTGAGGCGTTCCTACTTCTCTTTTCCAGTGTCTTCTCAAGAGGAAAAAAGGGTAGAAGAGGTTTCTAATATTACACCAGGACTGTTTGTTGTATTGAAGTATTTAAACTCACCATGTAAACATTAATTTACAGTATTAACATTATCATGAAAACATTCATTTACAGTATTAACAGTATCAATTACTAGTTTGCCAATGTTTCCTAAACTTGTTTATTAGACTGTGGTTAATTTTGTTATAGTCTGAATGATTGAGCCATTAGACAACCTACTAGATCCCACAAACCAGAAAAGTTTAACAAAAGCCAAAATACAAAACTATATTTTATAAGGCCAATACCACAATACCACTCTACATCCACTCTACATCTGATGTAGCAGAATTCAATGCACCTTTAAAAGTAATTTTCCATGCCGTATTTTATAATATTTATTACTTCTGCTGTCGTACACTCTCCGGACCACTGCTCAGTACATAATGTATTTTGTTGTTATTATTATTATTATCGTTTTAAAAATTCTTTATATTGTATATAACCTTTTTAAGCCCTCTGTGTAGATGTGTTGAGCCTTGTCAAAATAATTTCTCTGCATACGATGATGTGATGTTATTCGATGCATATGAAAAATAAACAACTTTGTCTTTGACAGCTAAGAGCTGTTAATTGGCAAGACACAGCAGTGTGCCTGGAGGTTATACTTAGCGGTGATATGTTGACAATATGTTGACATTTGGCTAAACTGGAAGCCACACATCAGATACATACAAGGTAAAGTATCCAAAAGTATTTCTATTTATTTAAGTATTCATATTTAATTAATAAAGTTAAATATGTCTTGGAATATAATGCACTATATATATTGTATTGTTCTCTGGTTCTGCCATATTTGGCTTATTGTATAGAAATTTGGGGCAATAATTATAAAAGTTCACTACATACCCTCTTCTT
Organism: Umbra pygmaea; assembly: GCA_016801145.1. Lineage (NCBI taxonomy): Eukaryota > Metazoa > Chordata > Actinopteri > Esociformes > Umbridae > Umbra > Umbra pygmaea. Next base: position 8,777 of record JACXGM010032651.1, on the reverse strand, counting down.
ACTCCAAAAACGAGCAGTTAGAATCATTCACAAGGTGGGATATTTTGCTCATACAAACTTATTATTTTTGCAATCTAAAATTTTAATTTTGATCTAGTTGATTACGATATAGAGGATTATCATATAGCATTATAGTGATTATTGAGATAGCATTATGTAATGGTAAGAAATTATAATATCAAATAAATATTATCAAAACAAATAAATTATTATTTATTTAATTGTTAATGGCAGCGGCTATATGGGGTAATGTATGGAAAGTAATTGGGGGTGAGAGTAAATAAGTTATACTTCTTTCCACTCCCTTTCGAGCAACTATTATTACATGTATAAATATATATGTATGTATTGTTATGTCTTGTTTTGCTCGAAATAAACTTCAATCAAATCAAATCAAATATACAACATACCTTTGATGCCTTATTGCTATTAAAAACATGTTAACAACAGAATATAGAGCAGTACAAATGGATGCCATACCTGTATATGGTCCTATGGCCATCGTCCTTTTAATATTCAGGATACAAACCATCTGATATAAAATTGCAAATGTTTACACTGATTATAATGTAATGCTACAAATTAATACACTTTTTCACCTAAAAACATTATGCTTGAGAAAATCTGTGCATAAGCATATTTCTTCAATCTATATTTTTTTATGACAATTACAAAAACATAGTAACAAAAGGAAATGCACAACAGGTTTTCTTTCTCACCACAGATTTCCAACTGACCCGGTCTTCTCTCCGACGCTCCCCTCCATCCAGCACACCTGCAACTCCCACCCTGATCCCCCCCACACCCAATCCCCAGTCCCGTCCCCCACACAGGCAGCCAACAGAGAGGAGCCATGGCATCCATCACACATGTCCATCATAGTAGGGTAGATTTTAGACAGTCTGGACTTGGACAAGTGAACTCTCTGAACCACATTAAACTGTATAAGTCCAAGAGGGGAACAAGATGTAGTGGAGTTCACTCTCAATCGGGATTCCCCACCACTCCTCCATACATTCAACACCCATTACCTGCTCCCAGGCAGATTTAGTTATGTTAGTGGAGTGTTTGTCCAATTACATAATCCATGAATAGCCCTGATAAATCAATGGTTTTGTTGAGGTAAACGAGTCAATAATACATCCCAGGGCTAAGTGGGGGGTATGACATGAAAGCCAGAAAAGTTTGAGGAGCCAAAAACTCATAGGACTTTAAGTTATTGAAAAGTGTTGATTCAAAACAGAGGGCGGAGCTCACATTAAGTTTAAATTTGATTGATAATTATGATATATATATATATGTGTATGTATGTATGTATTGCACATGATTACATGTTAACACTCCAGTTTGGTTAAGGATAGGGTTAAGGTTGGGTGTATGGTTAGATATGATTAAAAACGGAGAAAACTGTGCTCATGTGCACATTTCTGATCATTTGAGGTCCGTTCTCAGTTTTGAATCAACCACTCAAATGATTTCTGCCTCCAAGGCAGATCTGCCTGGTGAACACTTTTCAATACCCAAAATTCATGAGCTTTACAAAGAGCAAATCTACATGAGCTGTTATAAAATTAGCTATTTCTTCCTAGGACCCAGAATGAATATTTATTGAATAAAACATTGTGACATTGCATTTGTATTGTGCATTAAATGGAATGAGAAACAGATAAAACAGACAATCTGGATGACACCTCTTCTACATGTAACAATTTAACTACAACTTAGGCCAATGTAAGACTTAGGCACATGAGGCGATCACTAACATAAAAAATCCTTTATTAAAGGTTATATACAGGTAATTCACATATTCATACATTGATCTGAGGGAGGGACGTAGTAATTTGTGCAAATGCACAATGAAATAAAGTTACCTAGTCCAAAATGTTCTAGTTGAGTGGGTGAAAGCGTGCCACCAAAAACAGAAACCCACAATAACTGCATGTTTCTAATTTAATTTAACCTTTATTTAACCAAGTAAGTTGACTAAGAACAATTTCTTATTTACAGCAACGACCTGGGAGCAATTAGGGTAAAGTGTCTTGCCCAAGGACATAACGACATTTGGCTCAGTCGGGAATCGAACTGGCAAACTTCTGACTACAAGTCTGACTCCCTACCCACTGAGCCATCTGCGCCCCATGTATGATGTACCTTTCAATAATTTTGAACGACAATCTGGATCACGCCTACTAGCTTCAAGGCCTGAAGTACCAGTGTAGAGCTCTAAAATTAATCTTCACATCATTTATAACAAATCATGGATTAAGTTACAAAACATGTTTAATGACAACCATTTAAACACCTAATTGATATGTAATTATAAAGGTTGGTAGAACTCCACAAGAATAACTGAATTATTTAACAGCTAGTGCTGGTTTATGTATTTTATAATAACTACCAAAAGAATTCCAGACGACAAGGAAGAGAGGTGTAGCATCGAAGCAGAAGACCAACAGTCCAACACAGACAATTTTGTGTAGACAAAACAGTGAACATTATTTTGGCACAAATAGTACACAATATGACGGTACCCATTGTCTCCTACAAGCGCCATCCAACCTCCTAAAAATAGCGCAGTCGGAGATTGCAAGTGACGAAGTTGCAGAAACTCTCTCTCAGTAACGTAACCCCAGATGTATGTAATTAATATAACTGAACGCACCTCGTTCGTAAGCCCCACCCACCAAAAACAATATTTTTCAGACTAATGTTAGGAATGGATCCAAAGATGGAAACTTAACTAATACAAAATATAGACAATAGTATAACAGCAAAATAGACATTTCACAATATCTAACTAGCAACAAATTTATATTATGAAGAAAAGAATTAGCTATGCGTATTTTCAGGCCGACCGGACATATTAATGGAAAGTTACATACGGTACAGTGCCACTTTAAATGACATGACTTGTCTCTGGAGACATAACATTATAGGATTCACAGTTCACTAGTATCGATAGCAGTATCGATAAGCTCGGACCTTATTGATTTTCGGGTTTTGAGAAATTTGGAACCGGGTCCTTAATAGAACCATAAGGCTTCTCTCCTGTGTGTATTCTCTGATGGGTAACCAGGTGTCCTGAACGAGCAAACCTCTTTCCACACTGATCACAACCATAAGGCTTCTCTCCTGTGTGTATTCTCTGATGGGAAACCAGGTATTGTGATGTAGCAAATATCTTTCCACACTGATCACAACCATAAGGCTTCTCTCCTGTGTGTATTCTCTGATGGATAACCAGGTATCCTGAACGAGCAAACCTCTTTCCACACTGATCACAACCATAAGGCTTCTCTCCTGTGTGTATTCTCTGATGTATAACCAGGGTTCCTGAGTCAGCATAGCTCTTTCCACACTGATCACAACCATAAGGCTTCTCTCCTGTGTGTATTCTCTGATGGGTAACCAGGTTTCCTAACTGAGCAAATCTCTTTCCACACTGATCACAACCATAAGGCTTCTCTCCTGTGTGTATTCTCTGATGGGAAACTAGGTATCGTGATGTAGCAAATCTCTTTCCACACTGACCACAAACATAAGGCTTCTCTCCTGTGTGTATTCTCTGATGGATAACCAGGTTTCTTAATTGAGTATATGTCTTTCCACACTGATCACATCCATAAGGCTTCTCTCCTGTGTGTATTCTCTGATGGATAACCAGGTTTCTTAATTGAGTATATGTCTTTCCACACTGATCACAACAATAAGGCTTCTCTCCTGTGTGTATTCTCTGATGTATAACTAGGGTTCCTGAGTCAGCATATCTCTTTCCACACTGATGACAACCATAAGGCTTCTCTCCTGTGTGTATTCTCTGATGTTTGACCAGGTTTCCTAACTGAGCAAACCTCTTTCCACACTGATGACAACCATAAGGCTTCTCTCCTGTGTGTATTCTCTGATGTTTAACCAGGTTCCCCAATTCAGTAAATCTCTTTCCACACTGATCACAACCATGAGGCTTCTCCCCTGTGTGTACTCTCTGATGGGTATTCAGGTATCCTAACTGAGCAAATCTCTTTCCACACTGATCACAACCATAAGGCTTCTCCCCTGTGTGTATTCTCTGATGTTTGACCAGGGTTCCTGAACTAGCAAATCTCTTTCCACACTGATCACAACCATAAGGCTTCTCTCCTGTGTGTATTCTCTGATGTATATCCAGGGTTCCTAACTGAGCAAATCTCTTTCCACACTGAACACAACCATAAGGCTTCTCCCCTGTGTGCATTTTCTGATGTTTGACCAGGGTTCCTGAACTAGCAAATCTCTTTCCACACTGATCACAACCATAAGGCTTCGCTCCTGTGTGTATTCTCTGATGCATAACCAAGGTTCTTGAGTCAGCATATCTCTTTCCACACTGATCACAACCATAACGCTTCTCTCCTATGTGTATTCTCTGATGGGTAACTAAGTGTCCTGATTGAGCAAATCTCTTTCCACACTGATCACAACCATAAGGCTTCTCTCCTGTGTGTATTCTCTGATGTCTAACCAGGTTTCCTAACTCAGCAAACCTCTTTCCACACTGATCACAACCATACGGCGTCTCTCCTGTGTGTATTCTCTGATGTCTAACCAGGTTTCCAAACTCAGCAAATCTCTTTCCACACTGATCACAACCATAAGGCTTCTCTCCTGTGTGTATTCTCTGATGTATAACCAGGGTTCGTAATCGAGTATATTTCTTTCCACACTGATCACATTCATAAGGCTTCTCTCCTATGTGTAAGTGCTGGTTTTTTTTAAAGAGTTTAGAAGTCTTCTTTTTATTGTCAAGATGTTGGACAGCCTCTCCTGATGATAAGCCACTCCAACTGAGGAGACAGAGCTGTCCACTGTAAAACAAAGACAAAACAGAGATGATTAAGGGGAACAAAAATTATATTCATTAAGTCATTTAATGTGAAAATCTATACATCTGTTTTCATCAATGTAAACAAAGTTACCAACAATTCTGCCTTTGTGACAGTTTAGTGTTTGTATGGAATTCTAATTACCCACCCATCTTTGTTGTTTTCCTGCATTCAGCAAGCCGCACAGACACCCTCTTCAGACTTCACTGTCTTCTCATAGTTTACAAACCTTGCAGACCCAGAGATAAGATGCTAGTGGAAGAGGCCTGGGACTCCAAAATGGTGGAGAAGGATTGGACGTACATTTCCTGTGAACCCCATAAAGCCAGAATACAGTAGTCAAAGTCTAGGTCTCAGTTATACTTCATTGATCTTAGAAAACTATTTGATTCTGGAGGGTCCACATTAGTGATGGGAAGTTCGATTCTTTTTACTGAATCGTATCTTTGAATCTCGTTCATTCAAATGAATGAATCATTTTGATTCGTATCGTTCATTTGCGCATGCGCAGATCGAAATGAACGAAAAGAACCAGTATACTGATCCGTACCGTATGTACTGGATCATAGAAATAAGCCTTCGCAAAAAAGAAGGAAATAACGAAATTAATTAACCATATAATGGATCATAGTTATGCACCTGCGCAAATCCAAAAACATTTAAGATAATGAACTAATCTCATACGACGTCTGGTAGAAGGTTTTACATTTGAGGCAATAAAATAAGTGTAGCTGTCAAGTGTGTCCTTCACTTTCATCCCACAGCCTGAACTTTATATTATTCAAACATTTGTTCGTTTGAGGCAGTGCGCATAGGCAAAATGTAACAGCCTACCGTATAATCAATTCATTATAACAAAGACGTTCAGTGGCCAAGCAGTAAAACGGCAGCCTGATCTCACCCCAAGGCGTACATATAACACGATGTTGGTTTTATCGTGCTATAGAGACGCCAAATTAACTTTTCGCGTGGTATAGCAACCTAATCGCACCCCTTTGCGTATTGATAACACGACATTACACTTGACATTTTCGTGGTATTCAAATTGAATTTTCGCGTGCCATAGAGACGCCATAAGTTTATATTGGGAACGGTTAAGGTTAGGCAACACCTTACACAGAGTGGTTAAGGTTAGGCAAGACTCCTGTGTGGTTAAGGTTAGTGTAAAGGTTAGGTCAACGTTTATATATGATGTTGGTGTATTTATAACATGAAAAAGTTTGGCGTACATATTACACGCCACTTTGGCGTGTCTATACCCAGCCCAAACGGATACATACGTGTGTAGTAAACCCATTATTTTAAATATCCAGCGTCATGTGACTTCGTAAGAATAACAATTAACATAAAGCTTAAAATATTTATTTTGTACATAATCCTGTAATAAGATCAACAGATCCATATGTAAAATATGACAAAGGTGCATTTGTCAAATTTGTAATTTGTTCGGACTAGTTAAGTCAGTTTACAGTGATGAAAAACATGTGCAAATCCAATAACTACATCGTATTGAATAATATAGTAATGTGCCTGCCCCAAAATTAACGATATGAAGATCCAGGTACTAGTACCGAGCAGTATACTGGATCATAGAAGTAGTGCGCCTGTGCGAAAAAGAACGAAATGAACGACTCATGTACCAGTACCGGGCAATGTACTAGTACAACATACTAGTACCGAGCAGTATACTGGATCATAGAAGTAATGCGCTTGCGCCAAAAAGAACGATATGAACGATGCAGATACTAGTACCGATCAGTATACTGGATCATAGAAGTAATGCGCTTGCGTAAAAATGAACGATACCCAGCAAGCAATTTTGCATCTAATAGACGTCTAATAGACGTTTAAACAGAGCCCAGACGTCTAGGCTAAAACGAGGCTAATTTTGGGCTGTCAGTGAAAATCTAATAGACGTCTAACCATAGCCCAATAGACTAGTCATCATTAGACGGCTATTGAACGACTACATATATATGTCTAATAGACAGTTAATATGAGTCTAGGCTAAAACAAGGCTGAATTTGGGCTGTCAGTGAAAATCTAAAATACGTCTAATCATAGCCCAATTATAGACTAGTCATCAATTACACATCTATTGATAACCACATGTAATAGACAACAAAATTAGGCTAAAGGATTATTTAAATATAATAGATTCTCATACATGAAAATTCATCCAAACAAATTAAATATAAAGGTTTTATTTAGAAAAATAACATTTACAACTTAGACAACTTACAAAAAGATCCAAACGAAGAGCAAATTAAATATTAGAAATACAATTTAAAGATGATATAAAATATAAAAAAATTACCAAATTAAAATAAACCAACTTTTTATTCTATAAAACAACAATTGCTTGTTGCCTTTATTCCCATAACCCTGCTCTCCCTGGTGCATGTTTAACATGCCACGAAATTGCATTTCTCATTTGAAATTCTGTTGCCGCTGGAAAGTTGGTCATCACGACATCTGCCAAATGAGAAAAATACAAATAATTGCACAAAAGCATTGTTGACATAATACATTTTAACTAAATACAGTGATTGTGACGAGCATTCTCTTTTGCTTGGATGCACACTAGAGCTGGGCAATATAGAGTTCTAACATGTATACCATGTCCAAAGGAATATAGTTTGAGAAAATATAATTATTATCAATATAGAAAATAATTGATATCAATATTAATAATAATATGAATAATATCTTAATATCTAAATAACCCCACTAACAATGCCCAGAATGGTACCCAACGTATTCAGTATGACAAATAGTTTCTGTACTTATTGAACGAAGCATTGAAACATTTGTAAGTACACCAGAAGTACAGGTCCTTCTCAAGAAATTAGCATATTGTGATAAAGTTCATTATTTTCCATAATGTAATGATAAAAATTTAACTTTCATATATTTTAGATTCATTGCACACCAACTGAAATATTTCAGGTCATTTATTGTTTTAATACTGATGATTTTTGCATACAGCTCATGAAAACCCAAAATTCCTATCTCAAAGAATTAGCATATCATGAAAAGTGTCTCTAAACGAGCTATTAACCTGATCATCTGAATCAACTAATTAACTCTAAACACCTGCAAAAGATTCCTGAGGCTTTTAAAAACTCCCAGCCTGTTTCATTACTCAAAACTGCAATCATGGGTAAGACTGCCGACCTGACTGCTGTCCAGAAGGCCATCATTGACACCCTCAAGCAAGAGGTTAAGACACAGAAATAAATTTCTGAACAAATAGGCTGTTCCCAGAGTGCTGTATCAAGGCACCTCAGTGGGAAGTCTGTGGGAAGGAAAAAGTGTGGCAAAAAACGCTGCACAATGACAAGAGGTGACCGGACCCTGAGGAAGATTGTGGAGAAGGAATGATTCCAGACCTTGGATGACCTGCGGAAGCAGTGGACTGAGTCTGGAGTACAAACATACAGAGCCAACGTGCACAGGCGTGTGCAGGAAATGGGCTACAGGTGCCGCATTCCCCAGGTCAAGACACTTTTGAACCAGAAACAGTGGCAGAAGAGCCTGACCTGGGCTACAGAGAAGCAGCACAACAAAACAACAACAAATTTTGCATGTCATTCGGAAATCAACGTGCCAGAGTCTGGAGGAAGCCTGGGGAGAAGGAAATGCCAAAATGCCTGAAGTCCAGTGTCAAGTACCCCACAGTCAGTGATGGTCTGGGGTGCCATGTCAGCTGCTGTTGTTGGTCCACTGTGTTTTATCAAGGGCAGGGTCAATGCAGCTAGCTATCAGGAGATTTTGGAGCATTTCATGCTTCCATCTGCTGAAAAGCTTCATGGAGATGAAGATTTCATTTTTCAGCACGACCTGGCACCTGCTCACAGTGCCAAAACCACTGGTAAATGGTTTACTGACCATGGTATTACTGTGCCCAATTGG
>JACXGM010032650.1:0-12559 GCA_016801145.1 Umbra pygmaea | reverse complement strand
TTATTATGGTGTGGATATGAAACCTATTATGGTGTGGATATGAAGCTTATTATGGTGTGGATATGAAGCTTATTATGGTGTGGATATAAAGTATATTATGGTGTGGATATGAAGCATATTATGGTGTGGATATGAAGCCTATTATGGTGTTGATTTGAAACCTATTATGGTGTGGATATGAAGCATATTATGGTGTGGATATGAAACCTGTTATGGTGTGGATATGAAACATATTATGGTGTGGATATGAAACCTATTATGGTGTGGATATGAAGTTTATTATGGTGTGGATATGAAGCTTATTATTGTGTGGATATGAAGTCTATTATGGTGTGGATATGAAGCCTATTATGGTGTGTATATGAAGCCTATTATGGTGCTGGATATGAAACCTATTATGGTCTATATATGAAGCTTATTATTCTGTGGATATGAAGCTTATTATGGCGTGGATATAAAGCCTATTAAGGAAGGATATGAAGCTTATTAAGGGGTCGATATGAACCTTATTATGGTGTGGATATGAAGCTTGTTATGTTGTGGATATGAAACTTATTATGGTGTGGATATGAAGCTTATTATGGTGTGGATATGAAGGGTTGCACCCAAACAATCACAGACATTACAGTGAAATACCGCAAGCTCTAAATTGTTACAAGACCTTGTAAAAACCGAATGAAATTCTTGAACACATAATGTTAACCAAATTAACAAGCCACACATCCGACCATGAAATGGAGACAGCTATCCACTAAACAGAAAGTTCAGGCAGTCACTAAAACCAACGCGAAAACAACGTAACTTACGATGCTTAAACTAAAATGCACAATACATCACCCGACCACAGCCCGGTAAGCAAGGCTAAATTGTCCAAACACAGGAAATCAGGGAAATCCTGCCACAGACACCACCCAACATCAATCACAGTAATAAAACGGCAACAAGGTTGCACCAAGATTGACAGCATTACTGCTCTACAGCAGAATTGACCTTTCGCATGATGAGCATAATGATGTTTATATACTCTGTGTAGTTACCATATCACTAGTCTATTATTAAAATGCAATCATCCTATATACATGTAGATGTAGAACCCATCTCTACTCAGTTTCCATTCTGAACCTGCTATGCTATTATTTGACAAAGGATTTACATTTAGGTCCATACATATTTGAGTAAATTTGAGATGTCAAGTCCAGTCGGTGAGTTAATTTGGCCATTGGAATAATATCTATTGTTAATTCTGTAATTCATGCAATGCATGGAACCCCAAGTAATCGTTTTGTTGAATACTTTAGTCTCATTGATTTCTGTCCATGTTTCAAATCAACTATTTTGTTCAATTTGATAGCATGGAGAGGCTCACATTATGTGATCAGTAATCTTTGGAGAAAATTTCCAGACATTATATTCAGTGGACTCCTCAAGTTTTTTAGCAGTGTTTGGGCCAAGAGTGGATGATGTTAGAGAGCACATCCCTTCACAACAGGCATTCCTTAAAGCCTAACATCTCCAGATCTATTCACATTAGCAGCTTTCCGACCACAGGGATTTTTGCAGTTCCTAGAACATAACGTTCCTATAACCCTTTTTTTCTTGTGTTCCAATCTAAGAATTTGCGGGACTATTTAGTTCCTCGCACCGCCGTTCCTATAACCATTTTAGCTCCTACTCCAGAGCAGGGTCTTTCCCTTTTCCCTTTTCATAGGTCTACATTGATTGGTCCAATTGGCCGATCACTTCATTTGTCTGTTGCGTATATTACTACATATTATGCTGGAGCCTTCATGTTTTGTGTTTCTGTGTTAAGTAGCTACTCAATTTCTTTACTCCAGCCTAGTTTTTAAACGCCGCGGTTCGAACTCCGTAAGACATTATCAACACAACATTATTTTTTTTAAAATTGTATTGGATGTCGTTTTCAGCCTCGTAATCTGAACAAACAGCAAGCCGCTGAAGGAACCAGGAAAACAACCAGATCATCCGCACAGACATAAGATGATTTAAACACTTATCTCCAATCATACACCCAGTGTTACAAACATTAAACTGTGAAATGTTGTTGTATGTGGCGCTATGCTAAAGTCTAGTGACGACGCTATAAAAGCCTGTTGAGGTGCTTGCGTCACTCTCTTACCCCTCCTACCAGTTCCTATGGCCACTTGACCAGTGGGAATGCATATAGCAAAACCGGATTTGGGGGAGAGTAGTTAGTAGAACTGTTTAGAAGTGGACTGTTCCTATAACTACGTTCCTGTAACTACTTGGTCGGAAAGCGGCTATTGATTCTGTCCAAAAAAAGAGGTAGGGCCCCGCACACGTGACAAAACTTTATCACCACTGTGTCCGCCCTCTTGACCGGTGTGTTTTGTTTAAGGGTTTTGTATGAACAGCTGGGATAAGTCCTGTCACAAAATCTACCTCATTTTCATTTCAGTCATTTAGCATTTACCTCCGCGTGCTGAAGGCCCCAGGCTGGTCGTAGACAGCAAAGAGACTCGTAGAAATGTTTTTCCATTGTTGCTGGCTAATAAACATAATGTAGGTCAACTGAGAAATTGTAACAAGCATTTGGACAATCTTTTTTGTTTTGTAGAACTCCAAGAATATAATAATACAAATGTCCTTTAATATCAAGAAAGACAAAATATGTATTGGATTTTATTTTTCCAGGTAAAAGCACAACAGTACCTTGAATCAAATTAACAATCGAAAATGAATGAGGATCTGTGCAAAGACATAAGTGATCTCACTGTCCCAGTGAACAACAAATTAAGTTTCAGTTGAAAGTGGTAGATTTTGTGTACTGTACGTACAGATATGTTGTTATTATTATTATTCTCCCCTAATTGAATCAACCAGAAAGAAAATGATTTTGGAGAGAAGATCCTCTAATGGTATGCGATCCTCAACTATCAAAGAAACCATTATCTAACACAGGCCAGAGTATCTGACTGTAAACTTGAAAACCCCATCATGGGACTAAATATTTATTTTTCAGAATACACTGTATTACAGAGGGTTTGTGAAATGTGGGTGTGTATTTAGTGTTTTGGTTAGTCAGTAGGGCCATGGCTAATTCTAGGCATACATGTTAGGTCATTGAGATTAAGGTCTGGTTTAAGATGAGGTTAGGGTTAGGGTTTGGATAAAGTTTATGGTTAGAGTTAGATAAAGTAGAATTTTTGAAGGATAGTCAATTTTGGCATCCTCATTATTGGTTAAGTAAGTGTGTGTGTGTGGGGCCCTGAAATTTCAAAGATGTCCTCACAAGCATACATAAACCTGACAAAAATATGAAAACTAAAAACATTGTGGGGATAGATTGTACCTTGTGGGGATGTCCCAATGAGGGGTATTGCGAGTCATGGCTTCGGGGTTAGGTTTAGGGAAAAAATTACTATTGGACATAGAGTTAGAATTGGGCTTACTATTATGTTTAAATTTAGGCACTAATGTTAGATTACTGAGGTTAATGTTAGGGTTATGGTAAGGGTATGTTTAGATTAGGGTTAAGTTTAGGGTAAAGGTTAGGGTTATGTTTAGGGCTAGGAAATAGGGAACATGGATTTTTAGGTCAACATCAGTTTTCAGGGTCCCACAAAGATAAAAAACAAACATGTGTGTGTGTGTTTGTCTGTGTGTCTGTGTGTCTGTGCGTCTGTGTGTCTGTGTGTCTGTGTGTCTGTGTGTGTTTGTGTGTCAGGTCATCACTCTTCCTGGTGCTTCTCCAAATAGTTTATAGCACATTGGATGGGTGGTGAAATAATTTTACACTTTACAGTGGGTAGAAGTGGCTATTGGGCAGATGGATTTCCAACCGATGACTTGACTATGTATATGGGTAGAATGAATAATATAACAATCTACAGTAACATTCACAAAAAAATTGTACTGGCGCAATGACAACCTTGAACTTACCAACCTGAACTTATATACAGCACAAGTAGTAGCACATCAAAAATGAGAAACAGATCAATATCACAAAAACAGATTCATACTGTTCTTTGACAACCAAGATCTTCTATAAAAATGTAACTGATAACACATTCTAACATATGAATCTATGTGTGTAATTTTCCTCTCTCTTTCTCACATTGTCTTTCTGTTTATGTTCCAATTCAGGCAGTGTTTACATATCTTGGACACTGTCCAGTCTCTTAGTTCTTCCTGAGCCCAGTCATATGAGATTACTCTGTCTTCCAGGCCAATCTCAGTCTTCCCATATTATTTTAAATCATAACAAACTCTTTATGAATACAGAGACCAATACTATTTCAGTCTGTTTCCTACTCACTTACATCTCTCACAATCACCTCTACAGAGGTTTAAAAAAAGAGTTGCACTCCATTTTAAACGAAAATGATCATAGAAAATAGGAATGTATTGTCAAGTCGTAATTTTTTACATTTCATTTTGAATCCCCCTGATATTGTTTAATATTTATAATCTGCCACTCAAAGCATACTTTTCATAAGGCAGATAGAGGATAGTGGTTGCAGTGGGGTACTGGCTCGGGGGTAAAAAGGCAGGGGGTTTACTCGGCAGAGCTGGACTGCTGGGGGGGAAGTGTTGCTCTTGGCACAGGATGGAGAAATCTGATATAAGACCACGCACGACAGGCTTCAACAATAACATGAACCCAACGGGGTCATTTCAGGATACGAAGACAATAATGTGTATGCGGGCTCCTGCTGTCTGTCGCTTAGCACTCCTACTACTGCTCACCCTTATCTAACAAGAAACTTGATCATGACTGGGCTTTCACTGCTAAATGTACACTCTCCATTTGCCAACATTTTGAAGCAGGGGAAACACAAACATTGGTCTCGTTAGGCACTTTGCTGGACTATTATTAGAAAACAAGAATGTCATACCTGCATGTCTAGGTTATGTACATTAACACTTTTTAAAGGTCTTATATTGCGTGATCAAGTCTGATCACGGTCTGTCTGATAGGTTAGTAGAAAGATAAAATTGAACGTGCAAAAAGTTGATGAGCAAAAAAAGCCTAAAGTTGTTTTAAATAGGAGGGATATACAGTTAGTGCAGTGGTTGGATGTGAACAAATATATGAATGTATTCCATGTTTACCTCAATGTGGATCAATTTAGAGTATGATGGACTGATGGTTAAAGTGTGCGAGAAGACAAAAAGTACACTGCTCAAAACTAAATAATTAAGGGAACATTCAAATCACACATCGGGTCTCGATGAACAAAACATATTAACTATAAAAATCTTAACTGTACATTGTGTCATTAATTGAAAATAAAATTATGTCACAACGGTCAATGGAAACCAAAATGATCAACTGATTGAGGGCTGGATTCAAACTTATACCGAAGATCAAAGTAAAAAATTGAAATCACAGGCTGTTCCAAATTGTGTCAATTTCACTAAATAGTGTGTATGGCCCCTAAATGCCTGTATGCACTCCCAAGAACATCTGGTCATGCCCCTGATGAGATGACGAATGGTGTCCTGGGGGATGTCCTTTCCGACCTGGATCAAGGCAACAGTGATCTCCTGAACAGTATGTGGTGCTACTTCGTGTTGTCAAATGCACCAATACATAATGTCCCAGAGGTTCTCAATTGGATTCAGGTCATTTTGTAGGGCTCTGGCAGTGCTCTTCCTGCTTCTCCTTTGCAATAAAGAGCAGATACCAGTCCTGCTGCTGGGTTGATATCTTTCTACAGCCCTGTCCAGGTGTCCTTGTGTAACGGCCCAACTCCTGGTATCTTCTCCATGCTCTTGAAAATGTATTGGGAAACACATCAAACCTTGGGTCTTGAAATTTCACAGGAGTTCTGGGACAGAGCGACTGAGAGAGTAAGTTCTACCTCATCTTGCACACGTCTTGGACTTATTCAGTTCAAGGTGGTCAATAGAGTTCATTACTCTAAGTCTAGACTATCTAGAATGTACCCCACAGTGAACGATGTGTGTGACAGATGTCATTCCTCCCCATGTGACCTCTATCACATGTTTTTTTGTGTACGCTAAACTGAGCAACTACTGGAATCACATATTTCATATCCTATCCGAGGTACTTAAAATCCATTTGACTCCATGTCCATTGATTGCAGTGTTCGGAACCCCAGGGGACCCTCTCTCGTTAAGCCACAAAAATGCTGATATCATTGCTTTTACCTCATTACTAGCCCGCTGCAGAATCTTGCTACAGTGGAAATCTTGTCAGGCTCTCTTTGGCTAAGCGATGTTTTGTCTTTTCTACAACTTGAAAAAACTTGGTATATTAAGTATACCGTGAGGGGATCATGATCAAAATACTCAGATAAATGGCAGGTTTTTATCTCATATTTCAATAGTTTACAAATACTTCCCTCAGATCTGCCATAATTCATTCTATGTGCCCAGCCTTTCAAGTCTAGTTTATTATTATTGTATGTATGCATTTGTATGTATGTCTGCATATTGTATGTTTGTTTGGTTGTTCAATGTTGGTTTGGGGGGTGGGATGTGTAGTGGGTGGAGTGTTCGAGACTGTGTTGGGCCCAGTTGGACACCCATTGGGTGGGGTGGGAATTATAAGGATGTGTTCTGTGTATGTACATATACATGTATGTTGTATGGTGTGTCCTGCTCTTTTCATTTGTTTTAAAATATCTATAAATAAATATATTCAAAAAAAGAAAAACATCCCATAAGGGCCTGTTCTAATTGATATTAGTAGAGAGTAGGGCACTCCAATAACAACAATTCCAGTTTTGGGGATGAACACTGTGCCATTATGTGGCAGTTACCAGTTATTTGTGATCCATCCCCTGGACATGATGTTTTCAGTCAAAAAAGGACAGCTGGGTGTGCATTGTATGTTTATCGTGCCATTATATTTTCATTAAATGGTAAGTCTGAAAACAATCAGTGCAGACTTGTTCCGTTTTGGGGAGAGTTAAGCCAGCAGATTAGTTGTCTTCCTCTGTGTCAGTCTCCCATGCCTCCTTATTCAACATCACCAGTCCCTCTCTCACCTCTCTCTAATGGCACTATCATGAAATATTACTGTACATCACTAAGTGTTGTCACATGAATCACAACCCTCACTAAAGCATGCATACAAAGTACTGAATATAGGACAATGCATTTAACATTTTAATTACAACTATAGCTAAATGTGTCTTTTTAATGAGCAAGGTCTCTGGAACATTATTTGACCAAACAATTTTTTATTTTTGTCTATACAAACAGAAATACCTATATAATCTTGTTGGACACCCCATTCCAAAAACATGGAGTTGTCCCCCACTTTGTGGCTATAACATCGAAAAAAAAGCACTTGTACATAAGTATTCACAGCCTCTGCTCAATACTTTGTTGAAGCACCTTTGGCAGCAATTACAGCCTTAAGTCTTTTTACATATAATGCTTCAAGCTTGGCACAGCTATTTTTGGGCAGTTTCTCCCATTCTTCTTTGCAGGACCTCTCAAGCTCCATCAGGTTGGATGGGGACTGTCGGCGCACAGCCATTTTCAGATCTTTCCAGAGATGTTCAATTGGGTTCAAGTCTGGGCTCTGGCTGGGCCACTCAAGGATATTCACAGAGTTCTACTGTAGACACTCCTTTTTTATCCTGGCTGTGTGTTTAGGGTTGCTGTCCTGTTGGAAGATGAACCTTCGCCCCAGTCTGAGGTCCAGAGCGCTTTGGAGTAGTTTTTCAGCAAGGATGTCTCTGTTCATTGCTGCATTCATCTTTTCCTCAATCTTGACTAGTCTCCCAGTTCCTGCCACTAAAAAACATGCCCATAGCATGATGCTACCACCACCATGCTTCACTGTAGGGATGGTATTGGCCAGGTAATGAGTGGTGCCTGGTTTCCTCCAAACATGACATATGCCACTCAGGCCATAGAGTTCAATCTTTGTTTCATCAGATCAGAGAATTCTGTTTCTCATGGTGTGGGAGTCCTTCATGGGCATTTTACTGCATTTTTACTGAGGATTGGCTTCTGTCTGGCCACTCTACCATACAGGCCTGTATGGTAGAGTGCTGCACAGATGGTTGTTCTTCTGGAAGTTTCTCCTCTCTCCACAGAGAAATGCTGGAGCTCTGTCAGTGTGACCATTGGGATCTTGGTCACTTCCCTGACTAAGGCCCTTCTCGCTCAGTTTGGCTGGGTGGCCAGCTCTAGGAAGAGTCCTGGTGGTTCCAAACTTCTTCCATTTATGGATGCTGGAAGCCACTGTGTTCATTGGGACCTACAATACTACAGATATTTTTCTTTACCCATCCCCAGATCTGTGCCACGATACAATCCTGTCCTTGGACTGCATGGCTTGGTTTGTGCTCTGACATGCACTGTTAACTGTGGGACCTTATATAGACAGGTGTGTACCTTTCCAAATCATGTCCAATCAACTGAATTTACCACAGATGGACTCCAATCAGGTTGTGGAAACATCTCAAGGATGATCAGTGGAAACAGGATGCACCTGAGCTGAATTTTGAATGTCATGGCAAAGACTGGGAATACTTATGTGCTTTTTTTGTTTTTTATTTTTAATAAATTTGCTAAGATTTCAAACACACTTCTTTCACATTGTCATTATGGGGTATTGTTTGTAGAAGTTTGAGGGAAATAATGAATTTAATCAATTTCGGAATGAGGGTGTAACATAACAAATTGTGGAAAAAGTGAAGAACTATGAATACTTTCTGGATGCACTGTATATTTGAAAACATTTAATTGTGAAACTCATGTTTGAACCACAATCTCTTACTCTTGTAGCAACAGTTCTGCCAGGGAGACCACATATGGCCCCTCTTGAATGTATTATTCACCTCTTTCCCCTGTTCTCGCCTGCTGCTGTTCCTTTTTACTGGAATAGGCAGAAGGGCTTAGTCCAGCCCAGCCACACCAATAAAGCACAATTAGGATAATAGGCATCTAATGCTTACAGTCATTATAAAGGCCTATTAAATGACAAAGCATTTGACCACAATGTGTGACTCATCCACTCATCACACAGACTGTATGCAACTAAATACATACATTCAAACCTACAAGCATACCCAGAACATTAATAAACATTCATTTGAATGTCACATTCTGTGGTTGTGCCCCTTACATTATAATAATAAATATACAATTGTAACAATTGTACCACAGCTAGTTATCATGCAATTGTATGTTCAATTATTAGCAACTTTGCTGGGTAAACTTAGAATTCTGTTGCAGATATTTTACTTGATAATTAATTGTACATTGTAAGAACCTCAATGCTGGCTTACAAAGTGAAATTTCCTATTGGAATCTAGCCAGCAGGATACTGAACACTTTCAATGTTTATTCACCCATTAAAACCTTCCCTGATTGCTAGCTACTTAAATCATATCAACTGGAACAGCCATTTTAGTAATGGTTGCAAAAAGTTCAAACACTAACGGATTAGATTTGTTATAAAAACATGTATGCCATTAATGTTATCCTATACGGTTAATTAACATACACAACCGTTTTGCTCACTTATTTAAGGGAGTGGGGATATTTGTATTATTTTATGACAATACAGAAGTAAGGAGAAGCTATGTTAACCATGAGGGGGAATCAGAGAGGAAGGGCACAGGCAAGGGCTCAAAACGTTGTCACCAGGGGGCACGTTTGGTCTAGAGTCAGGAGCTTAGACCACTAAACCAACTTCAGCACAATATGAATGTATTTTTTAGGCATGGGGTTCAAGTTACGGGCTAGGTTTTGAATGTGGTTTAGGGTTAGAATTAGTGTTAGGTTTGGATTGGGTTTTTGTTTGGGTGTCTTTAGGGTTAGAAGTAAGAGAAAATATGATTTTTAATAGAAATAAATGTAGGTCCCAAAAATGACCTCACTTTATCCAGTATAGTGAAAGGTTTGTGTACAGTATGTAGGTGTGTATGTAGGGATGTGTGTGTGTGTGTGTGTGTGTGTGTGTGCTTGTGTGTGTGTTTGTGTGTGTGTAGGTTTGTGTGTTTGTGTATGTAGGTTTGTGTTTGTGTGTATGTAGGTTTGTGTGTTTATGTATGTGTGTGTGCGTGTGTAGGTATGTGTATATGTAGGTTTGTGTGTATGTAGTGATGTGTGTGTGTAGGTTTGTGTGTACGTAGGTTTGTGTGTATGTAGGTAAGTGTGTGTGTAGGTTTGTGTGTATATAAGTTTTGTGTGTATGTAGGTATGTGTCTATGTAGGTATGTGTGTATGTAGGTATGTGTGTAGGTCTGTGTGTATATAGGTTTGTGTGTATGTAGGTATGTGTGAATCTAGGTCTGTGTGTATATAAGTTTGTGTGTATGTAGGTATGTGTGTATGTAGGTTTGTGTGTATGTAGGTCTGTGTGTATGTAGGTCTGTGTGTATATAGGTATGTGTGTATGTAGGTTTGTGTGTATTTTAGGTATGTGTGTATGTAGGTTTGTGTGTAAGTAGGTTTGTGTGTATGTAGGTATGTGTGTATTTAGGTTTGTGTGTATGTAGGTATGTGTGTATGTAGGTTTGTGTGTATTTTAGGTATGTTTGTATGTAGGTTTGTGTGTATGTAGGTATGTGTGTATGTAGGTTTGTGTGTATGGTCTGTAAGGTGTTTGCATGTGAATGCCTGGAGGCCTTCCTCCTGGGAAAACAGTGAACTAGCTGGTGGACTAGAGCAAAGTAGGGAGTGTTTAGCGCCAGCAGCCATTATGGGATAATTACAGCATACAGCCGTGTCCTCAGGGGAGACCATCCAAGGCCACTATATACTGTAGCTGCTAATCTAGGACACTGTGTTCAAAGATAAGTAGTCTCACAGTGTGTTTGTGTGTGAGAGAGTTAGAGGTGGGTGTTGGTGTATGGCTGCATGGCTGGAGAAACAGGGGGAGTGATATGTACACATATGGCCTGGGGCTCAGTGAACTGTGTAGGGCAGTAATTTCTGGAGCTTGGTTGAAAAATCAACCTCACACCTCGCTTACGCTCGGCCTGCCTGACTAGCCCCAGGTAACAGCTCAGCCTATAGATCTTAGTCGCCTCTGACTGGAAACGACGGCCAATTTGCTGTGAGCAGCGGAGCAGCTGGACCTTTCAGCAGATTAATGTATCAACGTGATTGACAGCTAGTCCCGCCCACTTTCCCAGCTAGGACGAAATCCATGTATCAACAAACAGCTGGATCATGGAGCCTTCTGCCCGCTCCCTGCTTGTCTCTACACCAGTCGTCCTCCCAGTCAGAGCTAAGTAAGCCTGCTGTTGCACTGTGGTGCGGAGAGAGTTTTCCACTGGCACCAAACTCCGTCCATGCTGCTCCTCGGTTATCAGAGACGTGCGTGACACCAGCCCTGCTAACTCTTCCCAGATGAGGAGAGCTGGAGAGTGAAATAGGAGGGGGGAGGGTTGGAAAACTGATGGAAGCCGAGGACTAGAGCCTGTCAATGTAAACAGGACAAGAACTCTCACATTAAAGAGAAGGAGAGATATTTCTGGACTGCAGGTGTGCAAGGAAAGCGCTGGTATAGTCTCTCTGTTCTCCAACTCCACTCGTTCGGTTTCTGGCGGTTTTCGATCCAGTCCGTGACCTCATAGCTGGGGGGGGATTGTTTAAAGGGTTTGTTTAGGATTCACTCCTGCAGTGTCATTGTGGCGATGAGGTCGCACACCGGCACCTGCTTTGATGTGTCCGTCTTAAAGGAGATTTACCAGTCCAGTTGGGATGGTTAGAGGTCGGGATCTGTGGTTTGAACTGGGGTTGACAACCCCCTTTGAAGCTCTTTGTCTCCAGTCCAAGGGGAGACATAAAAGGATCAGCAAAATTAGAGTGAATGAGTGAGAATTATGATCCAGTAAAACGGTGTGTTTATAATAAGGTTGATGATTTATGCTTTCAAATGAAATGCACTGCCTTTCCTTTCATATATTATCTGTTTGGATCAGAGGGCAGAGGTTGTGTTATGTGATATGGTTTGTAATGACCACAAACAGTATAATTGCAGTCATTCTTTTAATCATACAGAACCAACCGTAACATAATTACCTGAAAGTAAACCAAACATCCGAAACTGAATTGCCTCAGTGCTTTTATGTTGGTGAGAAAACTCCATGTACAGTATCTAGTGTGGGTGTCTGTTTGTGTGTGTATACTGGTAGTGTACACACGTGCATGTGTTTCTGTTCGCACATTGGTTTTCATGTGTGAGTAGACACCTCCTAAGGGATACAAAAAATACTGCATTTGAAGAAATGCTTTTCGAGTGTGGTTTCTGTGCATATGTTCAACACTCAGAAGAAAAGCGATGAACCACTCACACACAGAAAAGCCGGTACACATAATATTACACACATGTTGTTTCATCTTCTGATACTTTTGGTAACTGCCCAATGTTGACATGAGCATTTAGCTGCTAATATACAGGAAGCTGTTACTATTGCTATCAGTGGGAGTTGTCATAGGCACCGAATGTGAAATAATAATAATAACCATCACAGTAGTACTGTAACACAACATAATGGATCAGTGGTCAGGTTGGAGAAAAACAATGTCTCCTCATATCATCAAACCAACTTGATGCCTTTCTCTCACACACACACAC
>JACXGM010032649.1:0-12559 GCA_016801145.1 Umbra pygmaea | reverse complement strand
AACATCCGGTTTGATTAACGCATTGGTTTTAGCGCACGAGTAGGAAAAATCCAATGCATGCAACACCCCGAACGCACTGCAGCCGCAATCCAACGCATTCCGCTATGCGTCTTTGCATCACTGGCGGACTCCTTCATTGGAAATGACTGGACTTCCGTTGTTACGCATATGCAATGACGGATTCTGTGTGATTTGGGCTATATTTAGATGAGGAGAAAGAAACCCAGAGTGAGTGACGGACGCGGGGAGCGACAGATACAGCGCGCTCGGGCGCGCTCCATCCCCCCCGCAGGCCACATCTTCCCTAAGTCCCGGGCAGAATTTTGGTCCCAGTACATCCCTGGAGCTGCCTATTGACCCCTTGCAAGCCGGGTGAATTCACCGGTAGTGCCGCCATCTTGGAGAGAGTGGATTTTGTAAACATAGTGGAACATGCATAAGAAATCGACGGTGCTGCATATTAAGGACATCAATGGCTAAGAAATTTAACAAAGATAACAAGGATAATACGTGTTTATATCGAGATCATTTAAATCAGAGTGAAAAAGTTTAATGAAAACGTTTCGCCTATGATTATTGAACCTCAAACCGCGAATCTTGCCAGTTATTTTTTTATTTGATTCTGCCCAGTCTAATGGTAACCAATGGATGGAAACTAACTTCACTGAGCACATGGTTATTTGGTACTCTTGAATGTGTTTACAGTAGAAAAGTATATGGATTTAAAATACTAAATCACATTTCATAACAGGGCCCAATTTGATGCAAGAGAACAAATTGCCAGACTTAAGAGACAGCAGTTACTCTTTGTACACAGATTAAGCCTAAGCCAGAACTGAAAATAAATGTACATGGAGATTGTCCATTGAGCTTGATCTGTAGTCATACACAGGACTAGGAGTAATCTGTGACTGGGAAACTATATTTAAGACTCAATGGCTATCTGATCATTCTAATTCAATATATAGTAAAACAGATATATAAATTAAATAAATCTGATTAATAAAGCTCTACCCAGTGTCATTGTTAGGCCTGGGCTTCCCTACTAGCTTTAATGTAAAGCCAGTGTAGAGAGACTTGAAGCCCTGGGACTAGGGACTGTTTTGGCACTAGCCCTGAGTCTTATGACCTACTTCGAATAATATATCTTTTATTTTATTTTGGTTAGACAAGTTTAAATAACCGTGCATGCCGGTATACATATACCGAGCTGACATTTGCCCTGTTACATTTCAGCCCCGAAGGCATTATAGAGTCAGTATATCTAACAAATTGTATCAAAAAGTTAGTTGGCAATGTAACAATACTGGACAAGTGACTGGATTAATTCCCAGAGGCATGTTTGTGGATGGCAAATGTGCACCCCAAGTTTAAAGCCTGACAAGCCCACATTCTAAATTCATTCCACTCACGTTCAATACACAAAGCCAATCTCTCCCGAAATCTATTTCATACTTTACCTTGTACCTGATTGTAGTCTAAAAATTCAGCACAGCAGATGATTAATGTGGATGGAAAATATCAATTGGCTAGCTTGATATCTATGTTTTAGCAAGTAAATATGACTTTCATTATGACCAAATTTAACCAGCACACAATGCAAAAGGCTGTTAATGTACAGTAGTACCGCAGCCTGCCTATATTTTTTTCTACCACCATTTCTGTCAACCATTAAGAGGTGGAAAACATACATGAAAAACTAAACATAAATATAATTGACAAAATAACACAAACACCATATACACTCACCTTTCACTTAATTATGTACATCTTGCTAGTACTGGGTTTAAACCTGTTTTATTCTTGAGAACTGGAGGTTCTAAAACATCTGAAGTCCCCAGATGTTATGCTGCAATAGTTTATGTAGTAGTTCTCTGCCCCCACTTACATTTCATTGGTTTATGTGATGGGGGACAAGAGACAGTGGATATACTTATTTTTGGGGTCAGATTCATATATCGAGATACTAGACATAAGGCATCTCCTTTCTAGTGTTTCTGTAGACTTATTTATCCTAGGAGGACCCAAACCCTTGGAATATGCTTCAGGACCAGGTAGCCTGATGACTCCTTCCTGTCTCTATTCTGGGTCCACCTCGCTGTGCTGGTGCACACAACACTGCTGTTGGTGAACATGTGTTTTGCCTGTAGACTCTAACTGTACATCTCCAGAGTGCATCCTTGTCTCTACCCAAGTCCACTGAACTGGGTTGATTCAACACAAAGACTGTGGTCACAGCCCACCCATTCCCATCTCCACTAATTGAACACTGAATAACCATGTGACCTTAATACAATAAGACATGTACCTTTCAGATTCCCCACCCGGCGCAGAAAATGCATAACTTGCCTTCTCATTCACTGTAGATAATTTTGTAGGGAGACAGACAGGAATGGAGGAGGCAAGGAGTGGTAGAACCCAGTTTCTTCAAATCCTTGAAACGCTGCTTGCTCTAGCGTAATTAGTCAAAACAGGGGCTGTCTTTTTAAATGCTATTTCCCCACTATTGCCACATAGAGTAAACTTCAATATTTTACAGATGTGCTCAGTTCTTTTCTTATTCTCAAGGTGACCTAGTGGTTACAGCATCTGACTGGTTTGAATCCCAAACAGCCAGGAGAAACCTTGATTGTTCTGTCTGTGAGCCAGTCAGTTAACCCATAAATCTCCCAGGATGTTGATGTAAATTAAGATTGGTTATTTGTCAATGTGCCTGGTTAAATAATAGTTAAAATAATAATAATGTCTTTGTAGTCCACCTACAGAAATTCATCCTTCCTACCGCTGACGGGTGACAGGTACAGTAATCTAATGACCAGAGAATCTTCTCATCTTCACACTATCCTTCCCAGTGATGTGGCCCTCAGTAACTGTCATGTGCACCACGATTTCATTGTTTCATTGACCATCCCAAATGGTCTTTTCCAATTCCCACTGACCCAGCCTTGTCAGCAGCTCCTTAACTTCCTGGACAGATATGGGATGGCGACAGGCGCTCACGTGGTTCATCCAACCACATGTTGCCGAGCCGGCCGGTTCTTTTCACACTACTCATCCAACACGGAAGTCTTTAGTCAGCTCATGTATGGAATGAGTATGCTCACCAACTATACTTCCATGATTGAATTTACAGGTGCCTGATCTGCACAGAAGGAGTTGGAGAGCAACGTGGCAACGTAGATAATTCAACTTAGTGGGATTTGATTTGTGCTGCCTCACCTGGAGGTCCGGGGAAAGTCAGAGAACCCATAGTCAGACTCTAATCACTGACTATCATGATTTAGTTTGTCCTGGAATGCAGCGACTTAGTCCACTATGTCACGTGGACACCGCTCCACAATTTCTAAGAAGAATATCTATTTTTTCATGGGCAGACTATTGTTTACTAGAATGTTGTTTTTTGAGAAATGAAATGGCACTTTAACCCACACTGTCATGCTGTCCCAGAGTTGGATAGCGTGGCAGGGCTCTACAGTGCCCCCATTTCACGAGAATTTGCTCCTAAAAATAGACATGTGAGACAAGGAAAAAATGTCACGGTTATGCGTTAAGGCACGGTTGCGAAGCTCTATTTGAGCGATGGGATGAAATTTGTTCCCTCACAGTGATTAAGTATGATTAGTATTGATGGTGGGATAATTTAGGATAATCGTGGCCGGCTGTAACCTTGTTGTTGCGGTGTAAATGGCCTCATGGATTGCGGGTAGCCTATGGGACATAGGAGATGTGGATGCATGGAACTTAGATATACTCAAGTTCTAGGTGCCTTGATGCATGAAGCTTTCTTGTTCCAACAATATGTAGGGTAAGAGAGACGGCCTTGGCTATATTAAATGTGATTAAGATAATCAGCAGGGAAGCGACTATTAAGGATTATTATTAGTATTTGGAATGATGTCTTAATAAGGGGCAGTGATTATAGGGGTGAACAATTTAGACACTCTGCGCTTGGGGGCTTGGACAGACACTGGCCCAGAATTATATGCATAAAATAATTAAGGACCTCTGAGTCTTACCTAGGATAGCGGGATCTTCTGTTGGTTCTAAGTAACCATGGAAATGGTTAAATGGAAGACAGCCGCGTAAAAATCTAGGTCCGGAGGGACTTGGCACTGTATGTACTGCAAATCATAGGGTACGCGGTTATGACTATAGTGTTAAACTGCCGTTCTGGTAGCAATGATAGAGGTCACTATCTGTTGCACTCAATTCCGGCCCTGGTTAGAAGGCTGTGTTGGTGTTGTAGTTTTAGCGCAATTCAAATGCGTCAAACAATTAACGTCTTATACAGCCTCTTTGCGCACAAGCTCTCCTGATGGGCACAGCGTGGATTAGGTTTAGTTTTACTTGTACCCATGACCCAGGCTCGTTAGAAATCGTGGAATTTATAGAAATGAATATGATATGCAATTTTACAATTAGAATTATAGGGAAATCACTCGTTTGGTTGAATGATAGGACCAGTTGTTAACACCTCATGCCATTTGAATTCTTGGAGGGGGTAGGAAAGTATACCGTCAGAATTCAAATGCCTACCTTGTTGGACTGGGCAAAAAGATATGGTAATGGAAGTTTGGATATTAGTGAAAGTTTGGACGTTTGACTAAGAATGTCCATTTGTGAAAATATAACAGGAACGGTTAAATGGGTTTAAAGTCGGGGTTTGGCAAGCCAGATGGTTAAAAGCTGGTAGTCTGGGGAGCTTGTCCATTTCCCTAAGGCTGATGGAGGGAACAGTTCATTTGAGCTGCTCTTCTGCACCATCACACAACTTGGATTCATTTATGCAAAGATACTACTTATCTATTGTAGTTTTAAATCAATTTAGGTAATGTAATATTCTTAGTAAAAATTGTTTATTTTTTACCTGATTTTTATGATATACACTAGTTTGTGTAAGGGACGACATGTGGGAAAAAGAACTGTCGCTCTATTTTTATGGTTGTGATTCAAACTGAGGTGTGTAAATGCAATGCTGGTGCTTGCAAATATTAAGCCTAATGAGGGTATGATAGTTAGTATGGCAGTATTGTCATCCTAAGTAAATAACCTTTATGCACCAGCGGGGGTTGGCATCAACTCATCAGCTCATACCACAGGAATATGAGAGTAATCTACAGAGCTTGAGGCTTATTAATAAAGAAATCAGACACCTATTAAGTCCTTATTCGTTAGTAATCTCTGGAGTTTAGAGGCCGGAGGGACATAATGCTTTCCACCTAACAACTGTGACGACAAGAGTGGAGACATTTTCTGGTGGGTAAGTAGGCTACGCACTACAATTATATAAGTAATGATAATGCACAAAATATGTATGCATTTTTTTATATACATTATGTATAATTCTTGGATGTACTAACCCTAGAATTTGGCACATATTAATAATTTGTTGCTATTCCGTGTGTAATCTGCCAGCCATTTATTTTGCCATGCACCAGTTAATAATGCCATGGCAAAGAAATAATTAAGTATGGATATGGATGTACTAAATTGGAGGTCAGTGATCTGTGGGAAATATTGGACACAAATATTAATTAAAAATTTCAGCCTCATGGCCGCATACGATCCTTATTGAAATATGGGAACACCTAGTATTTTCCAATTGATTGGGGAAAGCTTGTTTTAGGTCAAGCCCATGTAATCAAGGGTAGACCGTTGCTAATTAATCATGTGAAATTGAATATTGTTAGACACAATATGGCTACATACCAAAGGCCAACATAGAGGTGTTAAACGAATGAGGAAACTGTTGGTACAGGTGCATGTCTCTGCTTGGAAAAGTTAGGGCACCTGCACTCTTGACTAGGATCAGATGGTCCTTAACGTTGAGCACTAAATGCTCGAGTTAGAATAGGGAACTGTAACCTAACATGTTTGTGCTCATAATCCCAAGAACAGGTACGACTCATCTCCATCTCGTGCCTTGTGTTCTATTAAGAACATCACCTGGCATTACAACACTAATTTCACTCCTGACCACTCGCCAGGGCCGTCCCTGGCCAATTTGCTGCCCTAGGCAAGATTTCACCTGTTGCCCCTGGAATCACAGACAATTCCACCGGTGATCATTGTGTTCATACACTCACACAGAAACATACTGCACAGCTTTGTCTTGTTTTTCTTTATTTTGATTATAAATTATAAATATATATAAATACCTTTGGATATAATCCATCACATATTGTCCTTAACCATCAGAAAACGCAGGCTTCATCCGGAAACAGACACTTGTGTGCTTGTCACAACATAAGCACAGAATCCGATAAACGAGAACAAGAAGGCAGAAGAAAACAGTTACACAGACTAAATAAAAATCAGAACTGATACTGTAATGTAATGTCTCAAGAGCTGAAGATTGACCTGGAAAAAGGACGGATGAACAATGTTGGGATAGGACTGAAAGTAAAACAGATGGAAAAGGGCTAGTTCCATGCTTAAAATGTTGAATAGTACAAAACATGCATTGGTTTAGATTTGGTCTATATGATGTGATGACTGAAAAGTGACAATTAGAAATGATGCTTATAGTGAAAATTATTAAAGGGACTGACAGCGATTGAACAAGATATTTATGCATGGACTCTATTCACCCACTCAGGACAGAGAACAAGAACGGACAATTAGAATTTTGAACTATTCAATTTGAACTGTTTTGTTTCATGAATTAAAGTAATTTACATTGTATGCGACTAGAGCAGCCGCGGTCGGTGGATCTTAATTGGGGAGGACAGGCTCGTGTTACGCTTGGGACCGGAGTGAATGGAATGTGCACAATGCACGAAACCCAGTGTTTTTTCGTTTTGCACACTGGGTTTTGTGCGTTGCCCACCATTTCATTCACTCCGGTCCCGAGCATAACGCGAGCCCGTCCTCCCCAATTAAGATCCACCGACCGCGGCTGGACTAGAGTAAGCTGAAAAAGGGGGAATGTAGTGAATTTTTAGGGCTTTGTGTACAGTGGATTATGGAAATAGTACATATTTTGATATTTATTAGACATAAAACATTATTATTAAATATGATGTAGGAGCCGTACAAGTTGTTTTCCTCCAATCCACAGGGGGCATGATGATTCCTTGTGTTGTCAAGGTCAAGGGTGGCCTTGGGTAATTTAAGGTCCTGTATTGATGCAAACAGGTGTTGTTAATGAGTGAAGAGGAGCAACCGTATAACTGTGCTCGGATTACATTGTTTATGGAGCTTTATGTCACTATTTATTTATTGTACTTAAACGCCGTGAGGACAGATAAAATAAATGCAACCAATAGAAAACCTATTGGAAAGGACTGGACATTGTTTTGTCTGAGTACACGTTAGAAACAATACTCTAAATTAGCAACCAGTAGTGGCTAAGTATAGGACATAGTCACTACATACGATATGTAATGTATTAATTAGTGTATTGCAAAGCTCAGTAAGTTGGACAGTACTCGCAATGGATATAAGAATTGAATATATGAATTAGTCTGAATGCACTAGATATTGTCATGGTAATGTGTGGTGTAGAGATAGAGAGAGAGAGTCAAAGGCGTGTGTTTGCTGTTAGTTCGTGCTCAGTTTAATTTGACTATCCAGGGATAAACATCCATGTAGTGTCAGTTGCAGGGTCATCGTATGTTTCTAAAAGGTACAATATGTAGTATGACTAAAAGGTACAATATGTAGTTTTCCAAAACAATAAAAATAGACATAATTTGCATTATAAAAGCAAACATCACTATACCTATAATATATATATTTCTTAGGTGTGTACTTACATTATCCTAAATGTTTCCGCCAACTGTCAAACCCCAAAAAATGTGTATATATAATTCGAAGACACAGGATGTTTCCTTTTGTCTTCCGTCAATGGCGTCATATAACCTTTGACTGCTGTAGTTGCTCTAAGTTCCAGGGAACCGCCAAACATAACTAGAATAAAGTTATAATATTTTTAACAATACATTACTTTGTCAGTGAACATTTTTTTCTGCCAGAGATGGTAGATTGGAAGGTTGTCTTGACGACGATAACAAAACCCATGATCCCACGCTTCATCCCGACGTCATCCAAGTACATCTTTTGCTATCGTTGTAAAGTCCAGCCAGTGTGGCTGGCGTAACATCCTAGAGATGGACTTCCTTAGAGTTACTCCCCTGTTGTGTGATGTTTTGTTTCCCTCTAGTGCCCCTTTCATGCATAACATGTTTTCTGTGTCTGAAAGGTGACGTCATATTATCATTGTTCCCAGGTGTTTAGTGTTGACCCTCATTTGTTTCAGTATTTAGTTTGTGTATTTCGTTTAGACCCTTGTCGATTATTGTCTCCTGTTGTGTTTCCTCACGTGTCGTATTGCTCCGCTAATTTCTGTTTAACCCCGAGGCAGTATTTGTTTTATTCCCTTTGGAAATAAATATACATATATTGTTTCTAGGCATCCCTTCGCTCATCTCATCTATATTACAACGCACTAAAGGGTAAACGTGACAATCGTTTTGATTGAGAGACCCCTAGCGGCCAAAACTGTTTGCGAGGTGTGACATCCTTTCTAATCCTGCCAAATTGGCATACCCAAAGGCACTGTCTGTATGCCATGAGTAGGACAAAAAAAATCTTATTTGCAATGACACAGTGTGATTGTATTCATTATTCAGTGAGTAAAGCATGTTTAAGCTAAAACTGGTGAATACTGATTGATGGACCAAAGGTAAAAGCACAAAATAGTAAAAAGGAGGACATAGAACATTTAGTTGCTTATCAGACATACTTCCAATGACAATTGATAACACACATTTCTGTCAGAACTCTGCTCCTATCTCTTTTGTGCATTGTAAAGCAAAGAATAATACGCTTAAGAATGTAGTAAAACCTAACCATGTAGTAATCACATGTAGTAAAACCTAACCATGTAGTAACCATGTAGTAATCACATGTAGAAAAACCTAACCATGGATTCTATTTTTTTCTGGCCATCATACTACTTTCAAGTCGCATAATGTCCCATGATGAAAATGATGGATATTATAACTTACAGGTGTGTCAGGTCCCTGAGTCCTCTGAAGGCATATTTGGAGACAGTCTCTATCTTATTACTTTCAATGAACCTAAAGAACAAATTACATATAGCACTTTAAAAGATAAAATAGATGTGTGATCATGGGGACAATACATATGAGAATTAAACCTCTACTATAAAAGGGATAAAGTTACAAATTAGCATGTATATCATTTTTTTAAACAAATAAATTGCTTATCCAGTAAATAATTTTAAGATGTGTAAACCAATCAAAGAGTACTTACAGGTATTCCAGGTGTGAAAGGCCAGAAAATGCATCATCCCTGATTGTTATCAGGGAATTAGAATTAAGTAGCCTATGATAAAAAGATAAACAGTTAGTTACTTCAAAGTGCAAATATAGAAAACAAAAAAGCTAATATAATATAATTATATTATAATGTAATATAAATACGTAAAATTTATATATAAAATGTACCTGTATTCAATTTTTTGTACGATTTTTTTGGTATTTGTATTATTTGTATTGACAGTTTTTTTTAATTTAACTTTAATTTAACCAGGTGAGCACATTGAGAACAGTTTCTCATTTGAAACGGTGACCTGGCCAACATAAAAGCGCCAAGGTGTAACGCCCAGGCCAGTGAGGGCTGGCGTTAACACATCTGAGATATGGACTCAATATGTATATTGTTTATTTAGATTTATTTTGTGTTTTATATCCAGTCTAAAGCACTGTGGGTTTTTGTTCATTACTGTCCCTTTAAGTCCTGTGACACCTTTCTCAAGTTTGGCCATTACTAGGATAGGGTTTAGGTTAGGTTAGGCTGGTATCTTGTAGATCTGATTATCAATACTTACAGCCATGTTAGGGAGTAGTTCTATATAAATGGTGGCCAAACTAGAGGAAGGTATCAGTCATTGATTATCTGTCCGCTGTGTGAGAAGGCTATTCGGGAGATACTACTTTAATATAAGTTGTGAACAGTGTGTTGTTGAAGTTTGGAAGTTTAAGTGTATGCTCTTTACTTATAAGTTAGCTATCACGTTCCATGCCTCTTTGAGAGCATGGTAATTAGGGGTGGTACGGTTCATGAAAAAACATCTGAACCGTTCGGTTCGCTTGTCTTGGTTCGGAGCGTGTGTGCGTCGCGTGGTTCATCGGTACACTGCTAATGTGCACAAACCACTTACTGCCGTTGTGTCCTTTTTCAACACCTACAGTGCCTTGCGAAAGTATTTGCCCCCCTTGAACCTTTCGACCTTTTGCCACATTTCAGGCTTCAAACATGAAGAAACTGTAAACAACAAGTGGGACACAATCATAAAGTGGAACGAAATTTATTGGATATTTCAAACTTTTTTAACAATTATAAAACTGAAAAATTGGGCGTGCAAAATTTTTCAGCCCCTGTAAGTTAATACTTTGTAGTGCCACCTTTTGCTGCGATTACAGCTGTAAGTCGCTTGGGGTATGTCTCTATCAGTTTTGCACATCGAGAGACTGAAATTTTTGCCCATCCCTCCTGGCAAAACAGCTCGAGCTCAGTGAGGTTGGATGGAGAGCGTTTGTGAACAGCAGTTTTCAGTTCTTTCCACAGATTCTCGATTGGATTCAGGTCTGGACTTTGACTTGGCCATTCTAACACCTGGATATGTTTATTTGTGAACCATTCCATTGTAGATTTTGTTTTATGTTTTGGATCATTGTCTTGTTGGAAGACAAATCTCCATCCCAGTCTCAGGTCTTTTGGAGATTCCATCAGGTTTTCTTCCAGAATGGTCCTGTATTTGGCTCCATCCATCTTCCCATCAATTTTAGCCATCTTCCCTGTCCCTGCTGAAGAAATGCAGGCCCAAACCATGATTCTGCCACCACCATGTTTGACAGTGGGTTATGGAGTGTTCAGGGTGATGAGCTGTGTTGCTTATATGCCAAACATAACGTTTTGCATTGTTGTCAAAAAGTTTGATTTTGGTTTCATCTGACCAGAGCACCTTTTTCCACATGTTTGGTGTGTCACCCAGGTGGCTTGTGGCAAACTTTAAAACAACACTTTTTATGGATATCTTTCAGAAATGGCTTTCTTCTTGCCACTCTTCCATAAAGGCCAGATTTGTGCAGTATTTGACTGATTGTTGTCCTATGGACAGACTCGCCCACCTCAGCTGTAGATCTCTGCAGGTCATCCAGAGTGATCATGGGCCTCTTGGCTGCATCTCTGATCAGTCTTCTCCTTGTATGACCTGAAAGTTTAGAGGGACGGCCGGGTCTTGGTAGATTTGCAGTGGTCTGATACTCCTTCCATTTCAATATTATCGCTTGCACAGTACTCCTTGGGATGTTTAAAGCTTGGGAAATCTTTCTGTATCCAAATTTGGCTTTAAACTTCTCCACAACAGTATCTCGGACCCACCTGGTGTGTTTCTTGTTCTTAATGATGCTCTCTGTGATTTCAACAGACCTCTGAGACTATCACAGAGCAGGTGCATTTATACGGAGACTTGATTACACACAGGTGGATTCTATTTATCATCATTAGTCATTTAGGTCAACATTGCATCATTCAGAGATCCTCACTGAACTTCTGGAGAGAGTATGCTGCATTGTAAGGGGCTGAATAATTTTGCTCGCCCAATTTGTCTTTCGTTTTTGTATTTCGTTTGTATTTCGTTCCACTTCATGATTGTGTCCCACTTGTCGTTGCTTCTTCACAAAATATTACAGTTTTTTATCTTTATGTTTGAAGCCTGAAATGTGGCAAAAGGTCGAAATGTTTGTAAGGGGGCCGAATACTTTCACAAGGCACTGTATGTTAAAACACCTACCAGAAATGAGGAGCGGGATGAGCGTGACAAACGCAACACATGGCAGCTGATTGGACGAACGCGTCACGTGGGTCTGGCTGCTCCCGAATTTCAAAACAGACTCTAATGGTGTCTCGTTCTGAATCATGGATGTATTAAGAGAACTGAATACGATCTCATATTTTACGAAAATAGTTCACCGAAACATGTTTCTGAAAACATTTTAAGTGAGAAATAGGCCATACATTTGCTGAATCTGTCATCATTTCAGATCGACATAGGTCAAACAAAAACGGGATTGTATTTTATTCGTACCTAAAGAATGCATATACAGGAACAAAGTATGTTTTAAAAGGAAAAGCTCTGGTTAGTCCAGCACACCAGTCATTAATCAAAGTCAAAGTCAAAGTTGTTTATTTATCATATACATCGAATAACATACATCATCCTATGCAGAGAAATTCTTTTGACATGGCACGGCGATTCTATGCAGTGGGCTTAAAAACAAGAATTACAACAATATAAGAATTTTAAAATAATAATGACAATAGTAATAATAATAATAATAATAAAACGCTATGTACTGAGCAGTGGTCTGGAAAATGTACAACAGTAGAAGTAGTAAATATTATAGATTGGCATGGAAAATTGCTTTTAAAGGTGCATTTGAATTCTGCTACATTAGATGTAGAGAGCATAAAGTGACCAGAGAGTGTTAGTGCTCAACAGACGATTTGCGATCAGTGTCTGTGTTCC
>JACXGM010032648.1:0-12560 GCA_016801145.1 Umbra pygmaea | reverse complement strand
GATATAGGCGTGCCAGAGGCGTGTTAAACAGATGACGACACGACAGCTCTGCGACCTCGAAGTCATTAGTAAACATTGTAAGATCGCTATGGATTAACAACAGTTGTTTAAAACGACTTGGGCCACTACAATGAACGAGTTAGACTTGGCTTTTTGTCTAAAAGAGGAACAAAAGACGGGGCTCGAATCGTTCCTTTTTATAAAAGGATGTTTTTGCTGTTTTGCGACCTGATAGGCAAGAGTTTTATCTATCAGTTAGCTCTGCCATAGGGTTCGTGAAAACCCACTGGTGATTGGTCGTAGTGTTATCCAATTGCGTACAGTGAGATTTTCAAATGCACGCTTGGTGCTGCCCCTCGAGTTGAGTCATTTACATTACTCGAACCCAGACCCTTAATCGTTCAGGATTTGGGTCTGGATTTTTCCAGGCTACTGTATACAGGTTAGAGGGTGCTGATTCCACATCATGAAATGATTAAAATAGAGATATGACATTATCAATATTTAAGTGAAACTGTATATCTGTTGACAGTGTCTGAATAAAATAACAGAAAATGCAAACTGTATCTTGGTTTAAATCCAAGACAATAGTAACTCAAAGAGCATGAGGTAGCACACCCAGGAAATGACTAAACAGAGGGAGTGTAAACAATTTACCAAATCTTTTAATGGTCACATAAGTACTGACATATTTCGGCTAAGAAACCTTCATCAGAGCAGGTTAACATTCTAAAGGTTTAGACGTAGATACTTACAGTGCCTTGCGAAAGTATTTGGCCCCCTTGAACTTTTCGACCTTTTGCCAAATTTCAGGCTTTAAAATAAAGATATGAAACTGTAATTTTTTGTGAAGAATCAACAACGAGTGGGATACAATCATGAAGTGGAATGTGGAAATTTATTGGATATTTCAAACTTTTTTAACAAATAAAAAGCTGAAAAAAAACTTTTTTTGCCCATTCCTCCTTGCAAAACAGCTTGAGCTCAGTGAGGTTGGATGGAGAGCGTTTGTGAACAGCAGTTTTCAGTTCTTTCCACAGATTCTCGATTGGATTCAGGTCTGGACTTTGACATGGCCATTATAACACCTGGAAATGTTTATTTGTGAACCATTCCATTGTAGATTTTGCTTTATGTTTTGGATCATTGTCTTGTTGGAAGACAAATCTCCGTCCCAGTCTCAGGTCTTTTGCAGACTCCATCAGGTTTTTCCAGAATGGTCCTGTATTTGGCTCCATTCATCTTCCCATCAATTTTAGCCATCTTCCCTGTCCCTGCTGAAGAAAAGCAGGCCAAAACCATGATGGTGGCACCACCATGTTTGACAGTGGGGATGGTGTTTTCAGGGTGATGAGCTGTGCTGCTTTTATGCCAAACATAACTTTTTGCATTGTTGCCAAAAAGTTCGATTTTGGTTTCATCTGACCAGAGCACCTTCTTCCACATGTTTGGTGTGTCTCCCAGGTTGCTTGTGGCAAAATTTAAATGACACTTTTATGGATATCTTTCAGAAATTGCTCTCTTCTTGGCACTCTTCCATAAAGGCGAGATTTGTGCAGTATAAGACTGATTGTTGTCCTATGGACAGACTCGCCCACCTCAGCTGTAGATCTCTGCAGTTCATCCAGAGTGATCATGGACCTCTTGGCTGCATCTCTGATGAGTCTTCTCCTTTAATGAGCTGAAAATTTAGAGGGACAGCCGGGTCTTGGTAGATTTGCAGTGGTCTGATACTCCTTCCATTTCAATATTATCGCTTGCACAGTGCTCCTTGGAATGTTTAAAGCTTCGGAAATCTTTCTGTATCCAAATCCGGCTTCGAACATCTCCACAACAGTATCTCGGACCTGCCTGGTGTGTTCCTTGTTCTTCATGATGCTCTCTGTGCTTTCAATGGACCTCTGAGACTATCACAAAGCAGGTGCATGTATACGAAGACTTGATTACACACAGGTGGATTTTTTTTAACATCATTAGTCATTTAGGTCAACATTGGATCATTTAGAGATCCTCACTGAACTTCTGGAGAGAGTTTGCTGCACTGAAAGTAAAGGGGCTAAATAATTTGGCTCGCCCAATTTTTCAGTTTTTTATTTGTTAAAAAAGTTTAAAATATCCAATAAATTTCGTTCCACTTTATAATTATGTCCCACTTGTTGTTGCTTCTTCACAAAAAATTACAGTTTTATATTTTTATGTTTGTAGCCTGAAATGTGGCAAAAGGTCGACATGTTCAAGGGGGCCGAATACTTTTGCAAGTCACTGTAGATAAGCGATTGATCTACTTGGTCAGTAATAATCTTTTAAACTGTTCATAGACAATATATGAAGTTAGCTAGGTCCTATGGAATAACAAAACCGATTATCTTAGCTGGTTGTGGATACTATTTTGTTGAAGTACTTAAATCTGTGTCTACTGTAGACAGGACAGGACATATCATAGCTCTCGTCTCAGATGATATTGTGACTTGTAGTTATGGTGTTGTTAGCTAGTAGGCCAAGGGCTAACCAAGCTAGCTAGCAAGCATGTCTCGTTTGTGGAATTGTGTGATAATTTCAACTTCATAAAGAAATGTATCAATGACAGATTATGGTTAAATCTGTACCTACTGAAGCAAGGTGGGGCATATCTCTTGGACTATATTTTGACTTGTTTTAAATATTTGCATGCTAGCTCATGCCAAATTCAAAGTCACTGAAGTTTGCAGGGCTCTGGCAGTGCTCCTCCTGCTCCTCCTTGCACAAAGGCGGAGGTAGCGGTCCTCCTCCTACGTCCTCCTCCACGTCTCCTGATGTGCTGGCCTGTCTCCTGGTAGCGCCTTCATGCTCTGGACACTACGCTGACAGACACAGCAAACCTTCTTGCCACAGCTCGCATTGATGTGCCACCCTGGATGAGCTGCACTACCTGAGCCACTTGTGTGGGTTGTAGACTCCGTCTCATGCTACCACTAGAGTGAAAGCACTGCCAGCATTCAAAAGTGACCAAAACATCAGCCAGGAAGCATAGGAACTGAGAAGTGGTCTGTGGTCACCACCTGGAGAACCACTCCTTTATTTGGGGTGTCTTGCTAATTGCCTATAATTGACTTGGAGTTACATTCTTTTGTTTAAGTCTTCCCTTTATTTTTTTGAGCAGTGTATATCTGGTATTATATAGTTATCTAAGTTTAAACCTTGTGAATGTTAACTTGCTCTGATGAAGGCTTTAAGCCAAAATGCGTCAGTACTTATGTGACCATAAAAAATTTTAGTAAATTGTTCACACTCTGTCCGTTTAGTCATTTACTGTGTGTGCTACCTCACTCTATTTGAGTTACTCCTGTATCTTGGTTGCTAAGCAATTTGAGCTCCTAGAAATAAATGCTGCTATTTTCCAGAAAGTGTATTTCTCTTTTGTAGGGGTCTATCAATATCTCTCCTACGGAACAATCAGTCTTGTCTCCAAATGTTTTGTTTCTTCATGGACACTTAAATTATGATTCTTTGTGTTTTGAAACTATCATCCCAGATCAGCCTGTACAAATTTCAGTTAAACCCAACTGATTTTTCAAGCCCACTTCTATGAATGTAAAAAATACAGCTAAATCAACCTTGATTATTAGTCTTCTTACAAACATGTGGAGTGATTGCTATGGACCACGTTGCCTATTGCCCAATGGTTTATGACAAACATAAAAAATTTATTAAAAATAAAAATGGCCTAATTAAGTAGCTTTTTTACATGCAGGCCCAGGCGAATATCTGTACCTTCCGTAAAACGATTAGCAACAATGTTTGTGTATTTACCTGACAAACACTCTCCTATGAAAAGATGTATAATGAATTACAACCTTTGGTTCATGCCTGAACTCAATGAATAATTCCAGCTAAGAAGGGAATTTGAGTCAAAGGCCAGATGGGCTGGGTGTACAGCTTATTAACTTGCCTTCAGGCAACTTAGAGACAAATGTATTACATTCACAGAAAGGGCTAAGGTCAAATTCCCCAAAACAAAAATCAATTTCTGAACCCTGTGGTAATCTTTTAAATTCTGGAAGCCAATTAAATGTTTTACTTATCATGATTACACTGTTGCGTAAATACTTGGTAACTTAGTTGTAGTCACGATTTGAGGTAAAACAG
Organism: Umbra pygmaea; assembly: GCA_016801145.1. Taxonomy (NCBI): domain Eukaryota; kingdom Metazoa; phylum Chordata; class Actinopteri; order Esociformes; family Umbridae; genus Umbra; species Umbra pygmaea. The sequence goes on along the minus strand of JACXGM010032648.1, from coordinate 8,435 downwards.
CAGCTTTACAATACATAATTTTTTTTAGCCGAACAAAGAGATTGGCAGCTATCTGCCGTGTTCCATAGTAAAAATGTTGAAAAAAAATTCCACTTAAATATTTATACATTAAATAAAAGTTCAAATTGTATTTCATACATTGCACTTGCAAGATCAACGTGGAAGTAATATTTGAGACAATGGCCCTAAAATGTTTGTTCCATTTTCACACACTGTACTTAAGTGTTCTTCTTTAAAAAACTCCCATGTGTCACAATGTCCAAAGACTCTGTCCTGTTCTGTGTCACTACAGGGTGGTTTCTCCCCTATGTGATTTGTTTTGGTTTTGTTTCCCGCTCCTTTTGTCACATGATCCCGTCACATGTTTTGATTAACCACTCAGTTAAGTCATTTAGTCCTCACCTGCACATCCTCCCCTCATTAGTTGAGTATTTAGTCCTGAGTGTTTGTTAGTCCTGTGTGGTTCATTGTTTTCTTGTCAAGTTCTCCCTTTATGTCAATAAATACATGTCAAGTGAAGACGCGCCTGCCTCCGCTATCTTTGAACGTGACACCATGCGAAAATATGTGCTAAACAGATTAAATAAGCTGTTTTATGTTACGTTCACATAGACATAATTGTATTGTTTCCAAAAAAGAACTTGGTGAAATGTGATAAGGTCACTGTTTATACCATTGATACTCAGTGTGCACAATATATACTGACATTATATTAGACAGGAATTATGGAAGCTGAGTCTATTCAAGTGGCCCAATGTTTTCAAAAGTTTGTTAAAATATGTAGCTGTATGCAGGTGCTTGCCTTTAGGTATTTATTAAAAGCACATTATCATCATAAAAAATAGACGTGTCAATATAGCAGTGTTAAAAATTAGACAAAGTGTTACTGCCAAAGTGTCAGTGTGAAAAAAAAAAAAGATTTTGTACAAGAAGAACATTAACAATAGCTGTGATACTGGAGTGAAATGATTTCCATGTTGGCCAATCAAGAGTCAAGTGTGAAAGCAGCAGGATAAATAACAGTGCAGGACAGAGGTGCCACAAGTTAGTGTAATAGATTACTTTTCTGGGTTGGGCTGAGTTCACAACGTATGGGAAGTTCCTCAGTACGACCGTAATGACCAGGTAAAAGAAGTTCTGTAATTTTAGAATGTTTCCAATTGTTCAAATTAAAGGTAAAACACAAAACTTTTACAGTGGATTTCCTGTCAAATTACAACATTTTTTACAGTGTAGTCATGAGGAACTTCCCATAAGTTGTGAACTCAGCCCAAACCAGAAAAGTAATCTATTACACTAACTTGTGGCACCTATGGTACTGGCAGAGATGGGCATAAATACAGTAATAGATTACTTTTCTGGGTTGGGCTGAGTTAACAACTTTTGGGAAGTTCCTCAGTACGACCAAAATGACCAGGTAAAATAAGTTTTTCCAGTAAACTATGAAAAACTCAAACCTTCAATTGGAACAATGGGAAACATTCTAAAATTACAGAACTTCTTTTACCTGGTCATTAGGGTCTTACTGAGGAACTTCCCAAAAGTTGTAAACTCAGCCCAAACCAGAAAAGTAATCTATTACATTATTTATGCCCATCTCTAAGTACCGGATGGTCGAGAGAATAGGTGAGGATCTGTTTGTCTCCAATATCAAGGATTGGGCTGTTTGCACCAAAACAAGAACATCGGAACATATATTCTGACAATTTGTTTCAGTCCAGCCATTGATATGGGTACAACCGAGTAACGTCCTATCAGTTAACTCTAAATAAAAAAATTAACAAAAAGGCACGACAGGAGGTTGTCATTATCCTCGAAAAGTTACCAATTTCAATTTTCAATCACGGACCTTTGCAAAATCACTAGTCAAATAGACCAGTAATTTAGCAGAGAGCCCTAGAAACATTTTTAAACATCTTAATTGGAAGCATGTTACAGAATATCCTTTAAAAGTACTCTGTGGTGTGAACCTTTCTACGACTACTCACCGGTAAGCCCTGCAAACACAAACGTCAAAGCAGACCAATCACAACACATCTATTGACAGGTCAGTCATGGACATCAATAATGTTTCTATCATTATGTATATACTCTACATGTATACACTGTCCAATTAAAATGTAAGCATTGACAAAAGAAATTAAAACCCAAAGAGCCATTTCTAAATCCAGAAGGTTGCCAGGATGAGCTGGGTGTGGTCTAAGTGGGGAGGTAAAAAGGAAATGCTATCTGTTACTGGGGAAAAGTTTAAAGAGTTCCACCTGTTATTGTTGTTTTAAGTAATGTATAGGCAAGGGCATAGGAACAGTGGGGACAGGGGGGGCATGTCCCTCCCAATGTTACAGACAGGCAGTGTGGTGCCCCCCAATAATAAGAACAATGTGAAAAATATATGGTGTGTCCCCCCCAATATCAAACTCGTTCTTAATCCCTTGGGGATAGGTATAAAACTGCATTAAAGTATAACAGGGAGACATTTCATTTTATGTGTTCTGCTCTACACTGAGGGATTTATACTTTTCACCATTTCATATTACAATTTGAACCTCATAGCATGGATGTGAATGTATAAAACAAAGAAAATCCTGTTTTTTGCTTGGCCTTGAAGTGAAACCCAGAGACCACATGCTTTTTAGCCACAGAAAGATTGGTAGCAATTGTTTATTTATTAGGAAGGATGTCCAACCTTGCTGGGAGGTTAGACGTCAATCTCTGTATCAAAGCAAACCATCCATTTTGAATATGTCAGGAGATTGACATTCAATACAGTATATTGATTACTTTCTGACAGGAACTCAAGTGAAATATGATGACTGCAAAGTGATCCATGGTATTATATACTATTTATATTGATGAAAATGTCAATAACTTACAACTAAATCAACTGCATGATAGGTGAGGTTCCATTGATCAAATTTTTTAAGGAAACTGATGAGTAATGAGGAAATCTGCTCAATGCACACTAGAAACCTGAAGGATGGATCACATTCTGATTGGGCAAATCTTTACCAATCATGGCCCAGTTCCCCAAAACGATCTTATCGCTAAGTAGTTCTTAACCTATTCCTTAACCTATAGGTTAAGAACTTCTTAGCGATAAGAACGTTTTGGGGAACCGGGCCCACATCTACTTCAGGTATGGATTTGGGTTCTAGGGAACTGACGCTTCTATCGTACGTAGACTTGAATGGATCACCTGCTAAAAGCGTTACATAACCAATAATGGCCCTATTTATTCTCTCCTCTAGGATATTCCAGATATTGATGGTCCTTACTGAGCAGCTTTTCCTTTCAGGTCAAAGGGGGTCAATAAAGAAACAGTTTACCTGGTAGTGGAAATTTAACGTTGGTAAATTGAACAGAAGTGAATTCTCAAAAATTTAGAAAAAGGATGCCAGGGTAAGTGGGCCAATTAGATTTAATTTAGAGTTTATGTAACATTTCATTGGACTTAAAATTACTGTATTTTATTCATGTGAACTTAAGTCACTTTTTCATAAAAACTTTTTTTAGGTCAAACCTGGGTTAAAAACATTGGGTTTCAATATTCAGCATGCCATATTTTCTTCTATCAGACCAATTTGTGTTATTCTATGGCCTCAATAACCCGATAGGTTCACCAAGAGTGATTTTTTTCACCCTTTGCTGACAAATGGCCTGACTGAATTAAATATTAATTATTGTAAGTACCACCATCAGTACCACTCTTCCATTATTACAACGTCAGAACTCCCTTTGGCATTCTTTTCCAGGCTTCTTTTACCACCTAAAGGGTCAAACAATGTTTTTTTTTCTTTCCTCCTCTAAAAAAGGTATTAATGTTTAATGTGTTCATGAATAAATATTTTGTGTCCACAGGATTAGATTTTTTTTTGCTTGCATTTTTCACTCCCACTGCTATACTAGGATTAATTGAAATACAATCTATGCCCATTTTTCCTCAGGCATAGAACACATGTAATAGCACCCAAGATGCAGATTAATAACAATATTTTTAATATCTTCATTTTTCTGGGGAAGGGTGAGAACCAAGTTATTAACTATTAATCTACCTTTGGGGATCACTGTTTTACCAATATTGGCCAGAGTTCAACAAGCTTAAGGAGAGCGAGTAATGCATCTACTGTATTTTGTTGTCCAGGAAAGCGGCCAACCAGAAAAGGTATAAAGAAAAATATACAGTATAACTTCCAAGCACAAATATAGTTTATTCAATTCTTCATATTCATCAAAGCTTTATCAATCAAAAAACTTTGTCTAGACAAACCTACTGTATATAAAGTCACCAGAAGGACTATTAGGAACACTCGTTCAATTTCTCCTTAATGCAATTATCTACTCAACCAATCACATGGCAGTTGCTTCAATGCATTTAGGGGTGTGGTCCTGGTCAAGACAATCTCCTGAACTCCAAACTGAATGTCAGAATGGGAAAGAAAGGTGATTTAAGCAATTTTGAGCGTGGCATGGTTGTTGGTGCCAGACGGCCAGGTGGAGTATTTCACAATCTGCTCAGTTACTGGGATTTTCACGTACAACCATTTTTAGTGTTTACAAAGAATGGTGTGAAAAGGGAAAAACATCCAGTATGCAGCAGTCCTGTGGGCGAAAATGCCTTGTTTATGCTGGAGGTCAGAGGAGAATGGGCCAACTGCTTCAAGCTAATAGAAAGGCAACTTTGACTGAAATAACCACTCGTTACAACCGAGGTATGCAGCAAAGCATTTGTGAAGCCATGACACGCACAACCTTGAGGCGGATGGGCTACAACAGCAGAAGACCCCACCGGGTACCACTCATCTCCACTACAAATAGGAAAAAGAGGCTACAATTTGCCACACACCAAAATTGGACAGTTGAAGACTGGAAAAATGTTGCCTGGTCTGATGAGTCTCGATTTCTGTTGAGACATTCAGATGGTAGAGTCAGAATTTGGCGTAAACAGAATGAGAACATGGATCCATCATGCCTTGTTACCACTGTGCAGGCTGGTGGTGGTGGTGTAATGGTTTGGGGGATGTTTTCTTCGCACAATTTAGGCCTCTTACTGCCAAGTGGGCATCGTTTAAATGCCACGGCCTACCTGAGCATTGTTTCTGACCATGTCCATCCTTTTATGGCCACCATGTACCCATCCTCTGAAGGCTACTTCCAGCAGGATAATGCACCATGTCACAAAGCTCAAAACATTTCAAATTGGTTTCTTGAACATGACAATGAGTTCATTGTAGTAAAATGGCCCCACAGTCACCAGATCTTAACCCAATAGAGCATCTTTGGGCTGTGGTGGAACGGGAGCTTTGTGCTTTGGATGTGCATCCCAAAAATCTACAACTGCAAGATGCTATCCTATTAATATGGGCCAAAATTTCAAAATAATGTTTTCAGCACCTTGTTGAATCAATGCAGTTTTGAAGGCGAAAGAGGGTCAAACACAGTATTAGTACGGCGTTCCTAATAATCCTTTAGGTGTATATACATATATACATAAACACTGAAGAAATAACACTTTGCTACATAGTAAAGTAGTAAGTGTACAGCTTGTTTTAACAGTGTCAATTTGCTGTTCCCTCAAAATAACCCAGCACGCAGCCAGTAAGGTCTAAACTGTTGGCAACAAAAGTGAGTACACCCCTAAGTGAATATCCCCAAACAGATTGTTGCTGTACATAAAGATGGCCTAGGCTATAAGAACATTGCCAAGACCCTGAAACTGAGCTGCAGCACGGTGGCCAAGACCATATAGCAGTTTAACAGGACAGGTTCCACTCAGAACAGGCCTCGCCATGGTCGACCAAAGAAGTTGAGTGCACATGCCCAGCGTCATATCCAGAGGTTGTCTTTGGGAAATAGATGAATGAGTTCTTCCAGCATTGCTGCAGAGGTTGAAGGGGTGGGGGCTCAGCCTGTCAGTGCTCAGACCATACACCACACACTGCATCCAATTGGTCTGCAATGCTGTCGTCCCCGAAGTAAGCCTCTTCTAAAGATGATGCACAAGAAAGCCTGCAAACAGTTTGCTGAAGACAAGCTGACTAAGGACATGGATTACTGGAACGCTGTGGTCTGATGAGACCATGATAAACTTATGTGGTTCAGATTGTATCAAGCATGTGTGGCGGCAACCAGGTGAGGAGTACAAAGACAATGTGGAAATAAACTACACATTATACACTGCTCAAAAAATAAAGGGAACACTTAAACAACACAATGTAACTCCAAGTCAATCACACTTCTGTGAAATCACACTTTCTAGTGTAAAGCAGGTTCACACTGAGCACTGACAGACGTGACAGAGTCTGGAGATGCAGTGGAGAACGTTCTGCTACCTACAACATCCTCCAGCATGACAAGTTTGGCGGTGGTTCAGTAATGGTGTGGGGTGGCATTTCTTTGGGAGGCCGCGCAGCCCTCCATGTACTCGCCAGAGGTAGCCTGACTGCCATTAGGTACCGAGATGAGATCCTCAGACCCCTTGTGAGACCATATGCTGGTGCGGTTGGCCCTGGGTTCCTCCCAATGCTAGACCTCATGTGGCTGGAGTGTGTCTGCAGTTCCTGCAAGAGGAAGGCATGGATGCTATAGACTGGCCCGCCCGTTCCCCAGATCTGAATCTGATTGAGCACATCTGGGACATCATGTCTCGCTCCATCCACCAACGGCACGTTACACCACAGACTGTCCAGGAGTTGGCGGATGCTTTAGTCCAGGTCTGTGAGGACATCCCTTAGGAGACCATCCGCCACCTGATCAGGAGCATGCCCAGGCGTTGTAGGGAGGTCATACGGGCATGTGCAGGCCACACACACTACTGAGCCTCATCTTGACTTGTTTTAAGGACATTACATCAAAGTTGGATCAGCCTGTAGTGTGGATTTCCACTTTGATTTTGAGTGTGACTCCATATCCAGACCTCCATGGGTTGATAAATTTGATTTTCATTGGTAATTTCTGTGTGATTTTGTTGTCAGCACATTGACCTATGTAAAGACGAAAGTATTTCATACGATTAGTTCATTCATTCAGATCTAGGAGGGGTTATCTTAGTGTTCCCTTTATTTTTTTGAGCAGTGTATGAAAGAAAATACACCTTTGGTTTTTCCACAACATGTAAATGAACTGTACATTTGCTAAAATATTCTGTTTTGATGTTTTCCTTTTTCCACCAAAAAACATTATTCACAAGTCTAATAAAGATTTGACAACACACATTTTTGCCATGATTGCTGCTTTTTTAATGAAAACACCCTATCGTGGGTCTGCTTGCATAGTGGGCTAAGTCGCTGCATTGCGGGACAGTCTACGTCATGAAAATTAGTCGTTCAAGCCTGACTATGGGTTCTCCGGCTTTCCCCAGACTTCGACTAGAAGGCTTCCGTGTTAGATAAGCAGTGCGACAAGAATCGGCAGCTCTGTGACATGTGGTTGGATAAACCATGTTCGCGCCCCTCACCGTCCTGCACCTGTCCAGGGAGTTGGGTAGCTGCCGACAAGGCAGTGTCAGTGAGTATTGGGAGCGAGAGAAAAATGGGGAAAAACTATGGATTAAGTGAGCAATTTTTTGTCTCATTCAGCATCATTACACTTACCGTTATAATTACAAATTACTTATATTTTGTTATATATTACATCAGTGTCTCACCAATGCGTGAGAGTAGGCAGCCCATGTGATACATGACTTTTGGAAGAATGAAATAGAAGAGTCCATCTCTTTCCCTTCCTCCACATGTACTGTAGCATCTCTGTGTACCCTACAGGGAGACCTCGTCCTCAGTCACATCTCCCTCTGACAGTAAGTAGCAGTGACATGTGGCTGATGTCTTCAAACGGATCTGGCTGTTGTGACAGAGTGTAATGTTACTGCAAAACACTCTCCGCGCTTTCTGACCTCTTCAACTCTCTCCTCAAACTTGTTAGGGGGAGCATGGCGGAAGGGAGCCATGACGGGCTATGAATAAGTAATGGAAGATGTGTTTAGTTAAATCGTCTATGTGTAGCAGGAAACAGACACCTTGTGAGGCCTGAGGTTTAGTCATGTGGTTAACACTGCTATGTTCATGACATCTGTTATGAATCCTTTGCACTGCTGTTACCCCTTGTGACCGTTCTTGGTACTATATTAATATTTTGTTACTCTTCGTTTTATGTGAGGACCACAGTAACAACAGATGCTGGTTCGGGCAAACTTAAAGGTAATCCAACTAACAGTGCAACAAATGTACCCATCTGTTGGCCGTGTGAAATATTGGTCTAGCTGACTATTAAGATGGCACACAAATCATAATACATACTATTTATAACAGAGTCATTAGTCAGAAGCAACAACTATCACCATCAGCAAAGGCCCCCTTGCATGAACATATTGACAAGGACAACGGTAACAAGGACTACGGTAACAAGGACTAAGGTAACAAGGACTACGGTAACAAGGACTA
>JACXGM010032647.1:0-12560 GCA_016801145.1 Umbra pygmaea | reverse complement strand
AACTCCCACTTTCCCCATGACCCTCCCACGAACGCATATTAAAAGCGCAACTTGTCTGTGGTCGCTAATGTGGCAGGCAATCTGCGATTTTACCCAAGTGCGCCTGGTTTGTAAATAGCACGCATCGGTTACGTCCGTCTTTGCGACCAATTAGCGCCTGGAAACAGTCGCAAACAGCTTGATAAATCTAGCCCTGTGTCTGTTGTATAATAATAATGTTTCTGTTGAATAATAATAATGTTTCTGTTGAATAATAATAATGTGTCTGTTGAATAATAATAATATGTCTGTTGTATAATAATAATGTGTCTGTTGAATAATAATGTGTCTGTTGAATAATAATAATGTGTCTGTTGAATAATAATAATGTGTCTGTTGTATAATAATAATGCTTCTGTTGTATAATAATAATGTGTCTGTTGTATAATAATAATGTGTCTGTTGAATAAGAATAGTGTGTCTGTTAAATAATAATAATGTGTCTGTTGAATAAGAATAATAATGTGTCTGTTGTATAATGATAATGTGTCTGTTGTATAATAATAATGTGTCTGTTGAATAAGAATAATAATGTGTCTGTTGTATAATGATAATGTGTCTGTTGTATAATAATAATGTGTCTGTTGTAGTATAACAATAATGTCTATGTTGGAATCTTGTAATGTTCTACAAATTGTTGTGTTTTGAGCCTGTGTACCCTGGGAGATGACACTGTTCTACTGGTCATGATTGTACTTCTCTTCTTTTGTGTCTGGCAGTGGTAACATGATTATATCAAGGAAGTCAACCCAGCGATTAAAGACATTATATTGCAGCTTGCTATCTCTGATTGTCTGAGCTGTTAGTTTAAATCAGAGGGGACAGAGGTACGTCTCTGTTTGTTCATGTATTTGTTGGTACAGCTGTTAACTTTGGATCTAGAATGGTCATTTGACCAGACTTCTGTTTAAGACGTCTGTTATTGTTGTCAACTGGCAATTTCATAATTTCGTTGATTAGCCCATGCAGAGACCTAGAAAATAAATGTTCTGTGTGTAAATGGACTTGCATAGCCTTATCCTTGGAATTTGCTCAGTGCAAGCCCAGCTGCTGTAGCTCATTGGTATCCTTAAGTAACTGGTTTGACTAAGCCCACATCAGTGGGCTTAGTCAATCAATTCCGCAGTGTAGTTTACTTATAAACCCCTCTGTAAAATTCATGAAGCTTGTCGTTTACTTATAAACCACTCTGTATAGCTCATGAAGCTTGTAGTTTACTTATAAACCACTCTGTATAACTCATGAAGCTTGTCGTTTACTTATAAACCACTCTGTATAACTCATGAAGCTTGTAGTTTACTTATAAACCACTCTGTATAACCCATGAAGCTTGTAGTTTACTTATAAACCACTCTGTATAACCCATGAAGCTTGTAGTTTACTTATAAACCACTCTGTATAACCCATGAAGCTCGTAGTTTGCTTATAGACCACTCTATATAACTCATGAAGCTTGTAGTTTGCTTATAGACCACTCTATAAAATTCATGAATTTTGTAGTTTACTTATAAACCACTCTGTATAACTCATGAAGCTTGTAGTTTGCTTATAGACCACTCTGTAAAATTCATGAAGCTTGTAGTTAACTTATAAACACTCTGTATAACCCATGAAGCTTGTAGTTTACTTATAAACCACTCTGTATAACCCATGAAGCTTGTAGTTTACTTATAAACCACTCTGTATAACCCATGAAGCTTGTAGTTTACTTATAAACCACTCTGTATAACCCATGAAGCTTGTAGTTTACTTATAAACCACTCTGTAAAACTCATGAAGCTTGTAGTTTACTTATAAACACTCTGTTTAACTCATGAAGCTTGTCGTTTACTTATAAACCACTCTGTATAACCCATGAAGCTTTTAGTTTACTTATAAACTACTCTGTAAAACTCATGAAGCTTGTAGTTTACTTATAAACACTCTGTTTAACTCATGAAGCTTATCGTTTACTTATAAACACTCTGTATAACCCATGAAGCTTGTAGTTTACTTATAAACCACTCTGTAAAATTCATGAAGCTTGTCGTTTACTTATAAACCACTTTGTATAACTCATGAAGCTTGTAGTTTACTTATAAACCACTCTGTAAAATTCATGAAGCTTGTAGTTAACTTATAAACACTCTGTATAACTCATGAAGCTTGTAGTTTGCTTATAAACACTCTGTTTAACTCATGAAGCTTGTCGTTTACTTATAAACCACTCTGTATAACTCATGAAGCTTGTAGTTTACTTATAAACCACTCTGTATAACTCATGAAGCTTGTAGTTAACTTATAAACACTCTGTATAACTCATGAAGCTTGTAGTTTGCTTATAAACACTCTGTTTAACTCATGAAGCTTGTCGTTTACTTATAAACCACTCTGTATAACTCATGAAGCTTGTAGTTTACTTATAAACACTCTGTTTAACTCATGAAGCTTGTCGTTTACTTATAAACCACTCTGTATAACTCATGAAGCTTGTAGTTTACTTATAAACCACTCTGTATAACTCATGAAGCTTGTAGTTTACTTATAAACACTCTGTATAGCTCATGAAGCTTGTCGTTTACTTATAAACCACTCTGTATAGCTCATGAAGCTTGTCGTTTACTTATAAACCACTCTGTATAACCCATGAAGCTTGTAGTTTACTTATAAACCACTCTGTAAAATTCATGAAGCTTGTCGTTTACTTATAAACCACTTTGTATAACTCATGAAGCTTGTAGTTTACTTATAAACACTCTGTATAGCTCATGAAGCTTGTCGTTTACTTATAAACCACTTTGTATAACTCATGAAGCTTGTAGTTTACTTATAAACCACTCTGTAAAATTCATTAAGGTTGTGGTTTACTTATAAATCACTCTGTATAACTCTCGAAGCTTGTAGTTTACGTATAACCCACTCTGTATAATTCATGAAGCTTGTAGTTTCCTTATAAACCACTCTGTATAATTCATGAAGCTTGGAGATTACTTATAGACAACTCTGTATAATTCAGGAAGGTTGTACTTTACATATAAACCACTCTGTTTAATTCATGAAGTTAGTACTTTACATATACACCACTCTGTATAACTCATGAAGCTTGTTGTTTACTTATAAACCACTCTGTGTAACTCATTAACCTTGTAGTTTACTTATAAACCACTCTGTATAACTCATGAAGCTTGTAGTTTACTTATAAACCACTCTGTGTAACTCATTAACCTTGTAGTTTACATATAAACCACTCTGTATAACCCATGAAGCTTGTAGTTTACACACACACAGAAGCAAAATAAAAGCTGTCACTGATATTTTACACATTGCAATGCATTTAAAAAATGTAATGATTCAAGACTTAATTTCCTTTCTTCTGGCAGCAATATATTGTGCTGGCAGCAGTTAGATTCTTTATTTCCAAGTAAAAGTAATTTTTGAAATGCATTGCAATGTGTCAAATGTCAGTGACAGCCTTTATTTTGCAAATAAAAAGGTTTGTGTTGACAACTTGAACCTGCTGCTTGAAGAACAGTAATGAAGCCAATAATGCCCATCACTAATGGAGTTAAATCTAGCTAGTAGCCAATTAGCTAATAACTGTAGGTTCATACTCAAGCCAGGAAGGTGACATTGTGACAGTCTTTACCATTGCTGGCCTAGTATTATTTTGTCAGACTAGCTCTGTCTCTGTGTGTATGGATACATTGTATGAGTACATTGTAACAAGCTATGTGGATATGTAGAGCCACACAATCGATTTCTCTATAGGAATCATCATTCATTATCTCCTGAAGGAATACCTACAAGATCCCTTCATGATCCCACAATCGTCTGGGACTTCCTGCAGGATACGTTGTATATTGCGGGATGCCTGCAGGACTTATTTTTAACGGGATGACTACTGTGTACAAATTCTGTGTCTTTGTTTTTATAATAGTAAAAAGTGTTAAGAGGCAGTCAATATGGTTACTTTTTGTAGGGTTGTTCCTGTTCAGTCTATGGCGGATGCCGCATGGGTTTCAGTGTATGTGTAGCGCAGACAGAGGTGGAGGTGAATATGTATCTGGGTCGCATGGAAATGAAGTGCTCTCCACTGGAATAAACCAATGGTCATCCAGGAACACACACTGTGACACTCAAAAAACAAAGATATACAAATACATTTAGCACGGTACACACCCACGCAAACAAACAAACAGAAACCAGGGAGAACGCAAGAAACACATTGGAATATTGGTCTGATGGAAGCCTTGACGTGAGGAGTGATCTGGCTGTTTGTGTGCGTGTCAGACACCCATCTGCACATTGTGTGTTTGATTTAACAAGGCACCTGCATGTGCATTATCAAGCATAGATGCCAGTAGACAGCTATGGCTACTGCAGCACTCAATGATTTCCCTTCTCTGGCACCACCTGCCAATTAGAATCACAGCGTGGGAGAGTTTTTGGTCAGTCAGTGCTTGGGACTCTTTATGTGGACTGACAAGGTGAGCCGACCCTTGACCTTAACATTCACTGCAAAAACACACCTCCAGAAACAAGACAGTGAGTACCAAAATTAATTTGGAATATTCTTAAAGTATGCAAAATAAATTGCAATTGCACTGAGATAAATAACTTTGTAGAATTCCTTACAATAAGACAAAAACAAGGTAAATAGTCTAACATATAAAGTAAATAATTCAGAAAATATGATAAAAAAAGATAAATACAAGATAATTAGGTTTGATCAGATATGTTGTTTTTGCAGTATACTTGGCTCATGCCCCGTCTCAACCAATAATATCATATCATTCAGAGGCCAGGTTAAGTTTGCATTTCAATACACTTATACAGTATGGACACAGATTAGGGATGGGACGGTATGAAAATTTCATATCACGATTATAGTGACCAAAGTTATCACGGTTATCCATATTATCACGGTTTTGTTAAACTGAGATGGAAATGTAAAAAATCTGATACACACACACACTGTAAACATTTCAACAAGTTTTATACTTGGAAATCAACAAACAACAAATACATTTAGCAGCTATAAGCACTTTTTATTTTACTAGTCTTCCATTTAGTACTAAAGCCTACTATCTGATGTGATATCATTATGAATTCACCATGAATTGATGACTGATAATCTTGTTAGAATTAGGTAATAGATTTACCATCTGCTGAAGTAAACGAAAGGGCTAGTTAACTTGATGATTTTTCACCTATGCTCTGAATTTGACTCTGTAATGGCATATTCACGTAACACATACATTACATTCATTGCTAATCATTTGATTTATTGTGATGGCAAACAGAGTATCATCAATAAACAATATATACTATAAAAAATAGTCCTATTCCTGATACTTGGTAGACTACCAGTTGCTGGCAGGAATATTTTTTTTCTGTGCCAGTATACTGTCACTATCTCTGTGGATGGTTCCCATTGCATGCTGTTTTGAATCTCTCAGATGAAGGAATGGAGTTGACCGTGTGTTAGTGAAGATTTTTTTTTTCGGATGTCGCGAGCGACAGATGTGTACTGAGAGTTGCTTGCGTTGGAATGCATTGTCTGACTTTGTTGAGGGAGCACAGCACACATATCGTTTGAATGTTTGGAATTGGTTAGAGAGCAATGTCTTTGAATTATATTTGCAAGTTATTTATATTCATTATATGAAATAAATTAACACATCTAAACATATCTTATGTTCTATTTTGCCTGCAGCATTTTTATGTGCGCACGATAGACTGTGCTTAAGTCTGCTCTAGAATCGCGACCAGCAGTTCAAATAGACTATTGAATAAAAGTAACTCCACAATACCTGGCTCTTGAGTCGGTAGAAAGAAATGTTCCAAATTAATACATGGCCCCACTACACTCGCGCTAATAAAACACAGAACGAGAACGTGGAGATTAATTGCAATGAGAGTGGGTTGTTATCGCTGCTTTGAGGTAGGCTACTAAAAAATGTGCAAGTGTTTCTAATAAGTACTGATCACAAGTAATACGTTTTAGTAAACAAAACTGTAGGGACACAAATAAAATATATTTTATATATTAGCTAAGTATATTAAATATAAACAAGACTCAAACTAAGCTAACTAACGAACAAAGTAGTGTGTTGCTGTGAACTCATGGAGCTCCGGCAATCACCTGCTATTACTGTATTCTGGCAGCTGTTGCTAACTAAAATGTTGCACAGAGAAAGTGTTTATGGCTTCTTTCGACAAAATACAATGGAACAAAAATAGCATGACTGCCGCAATTGTTTAAGACCTTAGAAAATGAGAGTTAAGACTTAAAGACAGTTTTAGACCGTAAATTCTGGAAAACGATAAGGCTATTTAAGACTTTAAGGATCTGCGCACACTAATAACATTCAATATTTTATATCCCTGAAATTATTTCTGTGGTAAAAATAAAAATATGTGTAATAAGTTTACTATGAATTAATACAAAGCCTTTGTATGGGAGGTACCAAAATACATCTTTGCCAGCATGACAACAAATATTACTTGGAGGATTTTGTGTTTGTTCAGAGAGAGACTGTCTTGGGCCAGTCTTTCTACCCTAATGGGTTTGAAACACTGTCATGTGAATGGCAGGTACCACAAGTGGTTTGCACATTATAGCCCAGCTTCAAATAAGCTTATTTTCTCTCCTTAAATGGGTCACCTGAAAAAGAGTGTACAAACAAGTTTAGTAGAAAGAGGACTTCCACAAGTCTGCCACAAAAGGAAAAAGCCAATACACTCTTCAGTTGACCCATTTTATTAGAAAGTGTGTTTGTGTGTGAACATTTAAATTGTTAGCAGACATGTACACTTAACGTTCCCTCCACTGTTTATTTCTGGATTCATTACTGTTCAGCATATCGTGGCCGTAATAGTCAGGAATGTTGGAGAACATCTTTATTATACTGAGAAGGGCAGTAGTTTGCTTTAGTGTGTAGGTTGGTTGGGCTTCTAACATCCTCACTGTGTCCTTTGCAATATTTCTCCCATCCAGACGTAGTAATTGCCGTCTGGTGTGTGTTCATTACATGGGTTGTCAGGAAGCTGCTTATTATGCTGTTCTGTGATTTAGTATACCTGGGATCATAGCTCGATGATTTAGTACACCTGGGTTCACGTTTCTGTTATCTACCACACCTGGGATCATGTCTTAATAATTTACAGTAGTACAGCTGGGTTTCCTGTTTTCCTTATGAACTAGTAGTTGATGGCTTGATGGTTAGGGAGACCGACATTTTGACAGTTCCATACCTGACTGTGCAAAATGTTGTTGTGCCCTTGAGCAAGGCACTTTACCATAAGCTGCTCCAGTGGATGTCCCTATGCTTACTGTAACTCACTCTAGATAAAAGCATATGCTAAATGACCAAAAGTATGACACTTACACAGGTGAAATGCATGTACATTTTACAAAATCATGACAAAAAAAATAACATTTTCCATCCAAATGTGAACCTCAATATGGCCAATTATTAAAATGGAAATAGTAGAACATAATTGTAATTTCAGAAAATGTGCATGAATACTGTAATGGCTATTAAGGCACTGTTTAGTTTTGCCAACCGATCGCTAGAGTCTTGCGTATGACATTTCATCAATTTAAATGGATATTTCTACTCTAAGCTAGTTTCAGAGCGCTGCTAATTGCTCTCCATATGCCTGAACCTTTACTCTTTACTCATCTACTTTTCTCACACAGATAGGGCTTGTGCCTGACACAGGAAAACCTTTCAAATCGTACTTCGCTGTAGTGTTTAGACCCGTGTTTTTCAACCCTCTCCTCGGGGCACACCAGACGTTCCACATTTTAGCTCTAGTTGCTGAACTAGCTCACTGTATTCATTAATCAAGGGCCTGATAATTAGAAGATGCATTCAATCAGGTGTGCTAGCTCAGAAATAGATCAAATACATGGAGCAGCTGGTGTTCCCCGAGAAGAGGGTTAAAAAACATTGGTTAAGACCACAAAGTCCTGTAGATCCATCCAAATATAGATTTGCTGGCAGTAATGGCTCTTTTTTTATATATTTTTTTATTTGTTGTGTAGTGCAATTTATTGCCTGCTAAATAAATGCTACAAAGTAGTCAGGATCTCTCTGATTTGAAATTACATTTGCTATTTGCACCGCCTCCCCATTCAAGACCTGTTGGATAGCTCTACTAACTACTACATCCTTCTTCACCTTTGCAGAGATCTCCAGAGCACAATTAATTTTCACAGACAACATATCAATTCCTGCGAATATCTGCTTGACATTCTGCTCAACATTGTGAAGCTAAATAAAGATAGGATTTCCCACAGTATTACATTTCTCTTTTCTCTTCAGTTTCTCTTCAAAATGCCACTGCCAAGGATTGTTTAAAAAAATCTGTTCTAGAAAGTGCTGGCCTGTACAAAATGTGAATTATACACCTTCGTTCTCCTTCAATATGAGCACTGGTTAAAAAGTGGAGGAGAATGAACAAGTGTGCAAATTGTTAACCATTATTTATACAGGGGAAACAAGCCAAGACAATGCTGTCTTTTATACATACTCCCTGTAAAAGAGCAACATAAAAACAATAGCAAACAAAACAAGGTACAAATATTGTTTTTAAATATAAAACATAAAAAATGAATAGAAATTGATTTTGGAAGGTGGTTGTTATCACCCATAAGGAAATCTAATATATGGCCATAAATGTTTCATATCGGCATACAGTATATGGTGGAATCAACATATACAGTATCTCAAAAAGTGAGTACACCACTCACATTTTTGTAAAATATAACTTTTCATGTGACAACACTGAAGAAATTACACTTTGCTACAATATAAAGTAGTGATTGTACAGCTTGTATAACAGTGTATTTAAAAGACAATTTAAAGGACAGCACCTTTCGTGTATACAAGCAGGCACCATCTTGGGGAAACAGACTCAACCAGTCAAACCACGAACGCCGTACTACGTGAGCTGAACTGTGAGCAAATTGTGTTTGATTTTAGATTGCATTGCCAGCTGTAAGTCTTGCTCATTGATCTGCACGAATGACCGAAAAACCTATTGCCATTGTAGATTCCATGTCACAGTTCAGCTCACGTAGCACAACGTTTGTGGTTTTACTGGTAGAGTCTATTTTCCCAAGATGGCACCTGCCTATGAATGCAAATGGTACTGTCTTTTAAACTTTATCTTTTTGTTTATCTTTTTGATAAACTGTCAGTACACTTACAATGTTCTC
Organism: Umbra pygmaea; assembly: GCA_016801145.1. NCBI lineage: Eukaryota > Metazoa > Chordata > Actinopteri > Esociformes > Umbridae > Umbra > Umbra pygmaea. The sequence goes on along the minus strand of JACXGM010032647.1, from coordinate 3,313 downwards.
AATGCTTTGGTTTGCATTATGCTAGTGTGGAAGTGTGGTGCTATTTTTAGCCTTAGTGGTATAAAATAGTGATTACATTTTACTTCATCCATGCCCTCACAACTAGAGTTATAAGGTAATTATCAGTTAACACTAAAACTGGGCACATTCGATTTGCAGGAAAACACATCACACAGAACATTCGACTTTGTTACTAAGTGTTATTAACCCCTAGGTTAATTTTGCGCCGGAATTGTCCTTTAAACCTCTTGGGCATTGAGTTCACCAGAGCTTCACAGGTTGCCACTGGAGTCTTCTTCCACTCTTCCATGTCAACATCACAGAGCTGGTCGTCCTTCCGTTGCAGGATGCCCCACAGATGCTCAATAGGGTTTAGGTCTGGAGACATACTGGGCCAGTCCATCACCTGGGCCATTACCCTCAGCTTCTTTAGCAAGGCACTGGTCGTCTTGGAGGTGTGTTTGGGTTGTTATCATGTTAGAATACTGCCCTGCGTCCCAGTCTTTGAAGGGAGGGGAACATGCTCTGCTTCAATATGTCACAGTATGTACATGTTGGCATTCATGGTTCCCTCAATGAACTGTAGCTCTTAAGTGCAGGCAGCACTAATGCAGGCCCAGACCATGACTCTCCCACCACCATGTTTGAGTGTAGGCAAGACATACTTGCCAAATAAGTTTGTTTTGGTCTCATCAAACCACAGTATGGTCTGAGCTAGTTGTGGAGTGGCAATCGGGAGAGTCTGGACTTTTCCTGGTGGGTCGGTAGTGTTTCAAGGCCGCGAGGGCTGGTCTGATAATAGTTATACATTGCAAGTTCTTAGCAACACCATCCGGCAGCCTGGTGTGCGGCCGCTGCTCGCTGGTCAAACTGTGCATCCTCTGCTCAACCCGTACGGAGGGTGGCAGCAGCCTCTCATTTCAATACAAACACAGGCTATTCAGAAAGCACTAACGAGGTGCAGGTCACAACCATGTCTAGGATTTTCAGAAATATAGGGGGATCAGTGAGCGGGCCCTCCCCAAATGGCATAACCCTAATCTGCCTATGACGTAAAGCCATCGAACACCTCTTTTTTTCCTTGTCAGTTTTGGAAGTCTATTGGTAACGTAAACAGACAGTGTGTGAGTGATTTGAATACCCATGGAGCCTATATAATATAGAAATTATTGTTTTGGAATCACTGAATGCCCAAAAACAACATAGGGCTGGGCGATAAAACGATAACGATATGTCTCGCAATAGACACATAATCAATGTCAATAAAAAATGCACTTGATAAAACGTTAGAAAATGTCATTTTCTTTGTCAGAAGAAACTAGAGGTTGCAAAGCAATGTTGGTTGCGTGAACAAAGGCACTCACTCTCTGGTAACCTAGCAATGTAGCAAGTCAAAGTCAAAGTTGTTTATTTATCATATGCATCGAATAACATACGTCAACCTATGCAGAGAAATTATTTTGACATGGCACGGCGCATCTATGCAGTGGGCTTAAAAAAAAAGAATTACAACAATATAAAGAATTTTTTTAATAATAATGACAATAGTAATAATAATAATAAAACGCTATGTACCGAGCAGTGATCTGGAAAATGTACAACAGTAGAAGTAGTAAATATTATAGATTGGCATGGAAAATTGCTTTTTAAAGGTGCATTTGAATTCTGCTACATCAGATGTAGAGAGTATAAAGTGACCAGAGAGTGTTAGTGCTCAACAGACGATTTGCGATCAGTGTCTGTGTTCTATGTTGAGCAGCCGAATGGCCTGTGGGAAGAAACTGTTTTTAAGTCTGGTGGTCCGTTCCTTGATGCTCCGGTAACGTCTACCAGACGGCAGTAGTGAGAAAAGTTCACGGCGTGGGTGGCTGTGGTCTTTGAGAATGTTCACGCTAACAGCCAATCATGTAAGAGTGACACGCTAACAGCCAATCATGTAAAAAGTGACACGCTAACAGCCAATCATGTAAGAGAATCAAGTTTGGTTGCGCCTTATTGTTGTCTCCTGTTGGATTCTTCAGTAACTAAAACGGCGTGGAGTGATAAGTGGAAAATGACTGCCACAGCGAGCGAGGAAATTGTTGATAAAACAGGAAACGTCAGCCTGCCAGTATGGCAGTTTTGGGGATTTTATAAGTCTGACCATTGTCAGACCAATGTCGTCTGCAAATTATGCCAAACTGTCGTTCCCATGAAGAGTGGTATACAGCAAACTTGTTTTACCACCTTCTCAGTTCTCAGGTTTCTCTATGTATATATTTAACACTTTGCACTATTTTATTACACTTTATTAAGCATTTCTTAAGTATTGTTTAATTTTGCACCTTAGTGTAACAGATAATTGTTAAGTGTTCATTGTGATTTTAGACTTCTGTTTACATTTTAATTATTTGAGTGTTTTCCATGGTTTAGTTGACATTTCTGCCTTTATAACTAAGGGGACTATAATCAGTGAAAGGTTAAGTTTAAAATAAAATGTTTAAATTTAATATATGTTTTTTCTGCTCCTTATTCTAAATAGGTCATAAAACAGATGAAAATATGAAACAAGATATATCGTGATACAGTTTTCAGTCCAGCCCTAATACAACATAATAAAGCATATTGCATCATGTCTGATTCATTCCTGTTATATACACTTTAGTAAATTCTAAAGAGTGGAGAGGGGTCATTCTTGTTTTGTAAAGAAATAATCTGTTCTTTGTGTTGCTTAGGTTATTGTTTTATGAGTGATGTTGGGGGACAACTGTTCCTAGAGTTATGGAAGAATTAGTTTATAGTAGTAGTTTTAGTGCATTTTGGATGTGAAATTAACTGCTGTGGTAAAATGTGTAGAGTTTTGAAAGAGACCTAAATATTGAGAAATGGATCCTAGCTTGTAAAAATAATAATAAAAAACTGTTTAACTACAAATATTGCTTATTTCAAGGTCTTCTGAAGTGGGAAATATACAACCTCATTCTTCAAACTTAACATTTAGCTTATTTGATCAATGTCTCTGTATTTACTCTACAATAATTGGATAATTACTGAGGATATTTTGTTTAATAGTGTATACATTTAAGTTGTCTCTCTCTCTAAATAAATTTATGAAAAATGTACAGTATGAAATTAGGTTACACTTTATTTGGAGAGTCTGACATTCCATCTGTATGTGCTCTACAGATAGTCATATCATCAACAAACTATCAACAAACCATCTGTTGATAAGCAACTAATTGTGTATTTTAAGGGTAGGGGTAAGTTTAGAATATGTTTTAGGGTAATGGTTAAGGTTAGGTTTAACATAAGGGGAATGGTTAAGGTTAGGATT
>JACXGM010032646.1:0-12467 GCA_016801145.1 Umbra pygmaea | reverse complement strand
CATTTGTGAATTTTCTGTGCTTTTAAATTTTTGTGTGTGCATTTGTGAATTTTCTGTGCATTTGTGTATCCTGTGTGTGTATTTATGAATCATGTGTGTGCATCTATGAATCATGTGTGTGCATGTATGAATCCTGTTTGTGCATATGTGAATGTAGTGTGTGCATTTATCTTTATTGAGACTGTTTTAGCTCCATACTTTACTGTCTGCATAACTAAGAGGTAGTTGAATCTCTAGTGCCACATTTTTAAATTATAGTAGAACTGGTTGACATTACTAACCATAATATAAAAATATAGCTTCACATCTACAGCTTAAAGCACTTGTGTGAAGAACTGTTCAGTCAAGTCCAAATGTGTGGGTAAAGAAATAAAAGCTGCAGTTACAATAAGTGAGCATAGTGTGTAGGTATTATATAGTCCAGGAGCAATTATTCATAATGAGTTCTTGTGTGTGAGACATTTCATATGTTGCATGCTCACATTCTGGTGAAAAATAACTTTCTGAAGTGTATTTACGTTAACAGTTTCTTGGTTTACTTGGACAATATGAAAGGGACAAAAGGCAACCTGGCTAATTGCAAAAATGTCAATTGGTCCCAGTAACAAGCATAAGTATGTGATGCTCTTGGAACAGCACACTGATAGTAACTATAATAACAAAAACCTAGGAACGCTAATGTTTTCAACTATTTACAATGTTGTACAATATTTACAATGTTTAACAACTACGTCCGACGGGGAAAGAGAGTGTCAACGACCATGGTTGTGGTAAGACTGGGGTGGTAAGGGAGGAAAAAACATTTAATAGAGGGTGTAGGGCAGTGGTCCTCAAACCCTTCCATGGAGGCAGGGGCGTCGGACTGGGGGTAACACCAGTAATGATTACCAGGGCCCAAAGGGGAGAGAGGGCCCTTGAAAAGTCTGGAATATATTAGGGTTGAGGAACATGGGGGCCCATCAGGACTGTCTATGCATAGGGCCCAGGATCTTGTGCTACACCGCTGCATGGAGGGCCTAGTGTATGCAGGTTTTTGCTTTTACCTTGTACAAGCCTGATGGAGTAGCTCACTAATTGGTTAGTATCCAAATAATAGTGTCCTAATAATGCTCTAATTGAAGTGAAAGACCAAAAACCAGCATACACTAGGCCCTCCATGGAAGGGTTTAAGGACCACTGGTGTAGGGAACAAGGAAGAGCAGAGCTGGTAAGATGAACAGTGTTATGGCTACAGTTAAATAAATAAAATAAATTATACTATTTTTATGACACTCATCACATAAGGCATGACTTGGTGGCTTTGGGGCAACAAGAAATATCAACCTTAAAATTCAACTTCAAAAGGAAACAACAAGACATTAACATTTCACCCTTGTTGAAGTTGGGCTTTAATAGATTCTGCCAAACCGTTTAAAAAAATATATAACTTAAAATGAACTCAATCATGCAAAAAAGCCCAGGAGTGTCAAACCTTAGTTGAGGGTGTTTAACAAAGCTGCCACTTAAACAATTAACGTATGTAGCCACAACACTGTTCACAAACCTGCGAGCCTTGTCGATCTTCCCCGGATTGGCAACACTCCTCCACCTGCATCTCTGGGTGTTGCCAGAGAAGATGATCTTCATGCCTGGATACTGCAGGTAGTGGTGATGCAGGTCCCCCTTCATTCCTGCGACGAGGTTGACGTCATTCATTCCTGCGATGGACTGATGGCGCGAACAGTAGCAAGACCATTGTGGTTATTACAGTTAACCAAACGTTCTAAGATACTTGGTTATACTTTTGCAAATAGTTAGCATTAGATAATGATAAGTATTGACAGTTTTTTTTTGCACTTTGATTTGCAGAAAATTAACGTGAGCATGTTTTACCTTACCACAAGTGGCAAGCTAACATTACAGACAGTTTTGGTAACTTCAGATACATTTACTTTACCAGGTGACTCCACATATAGGTAATATGCTGTAACTATGGGGCAAACATATATTTAAAACCTAGCGAAGTTAAATCTTACCTCGAGTTATGTAGGCTAGCTTTCAGCAGCAGTTGCACCAAGATTGCCAGTGAGTGTGTGTAACGTAGAGTGTAAGCATTATTGCCAACTCTCAGCTAGCGTCACAGTCAGATCATAGAGTTAGATACCGCCCAGATACCACCCAAAAGTCTATCGCTCCTCCCTCACTCCTCTTGTCTAAAATCGTCACATCCGCAACCAAGATGTCTGCGCCCGTAACGGCAAAATCGGTGACCGAAATCAGATTTTAACAAACCAATGGGTGACGTCACACATGGCTCCATCCATTAATTATATAATCTATGGGTCTGACAAGTGAAAAAGATGTCCCAAACAGCATGTGTAAAACGGTTTGTGATAGCTAATCCTCACCATGGGGACAATGTTACATTGGCGCAAGACAAACAAAACTAGTTAACAGCTTACTCTTACCTAGCTAAGACATGTCGGTAACCTAACTTCACCGCTAGCGACTTTTAAGCAGACATTTTTTAATGTCACAGAATTAGCAAAGATCAGCTTTCCCAGAGAATGTCTAATAAAGAGAGAACTCCCACTCTCAGAAAACGTCCGGCTTCTGAACAGGTTGCAGTTCTACTCTGGTTCCATATGAGGGCGGTCACGGGCGAGTGCAGAATGAATGGAGGTCTATGGAACTATAACCCGTCAAAATCCACTTTTCTTAGTATGTAATTTTTTGTCTAGTAATTTGAATGTTGCATTTGAAAGGGGAGGCAAAGAAAATACACAGTGCTATGTGTTAAATTATTTTAAGTTGCTGTTGTGTTCTAAAAAGCCTTTTATAATGTCAATAACGTAATATATTCATCATTAATTAGCAGAATGCTAGCGTGTTATGGGCAACAACGACTCAACACTTGTGAAGTCTTTTCCCACCTTTCAACGCCTTTGAAGTATCCAGTATCTCCCGTTCTTTTGAAGTCGTGAGGTTAGAGTTCAAATCTGGAGGTCTTTTGGAATTTTACTGGGCATTTTGTGGTAAGTAACTGTAGAAATTACAGCAAAGTCTAACAATGCAGGCTAATAATGTGACAAGCCTATTAAACATAACACGTCTGGCATAACCCGGCTAAGTGTTGGCTGAGATAACCTTGACCTGTCAGCCAATTTCTCTGGAAAGTGCCGGTCGCCAGATATCCTGTTATTATGAAAGGCGCCACTAAATAAAATGCACTATTAGGCTATTATTATTATCTTCTAACAGCGCAAGATCAGCCATTGTGCATAAATACGCATTGTGATGGAAGGGGTTTTTATAACCATCCATTTGACTGTAGCTATCTGATAATATACAGATGTCGGTATTAATCTAATTGTAAATCAGAAATCGTTCTGCGTAAATGGAATTTTTTCCACCTCTCAAAATGGTTAAGACGTGTCACAATGGAACACATTTAAAAATGAAACGAACTAAACGCATATAAATGAACATTATGATTCTGTAGCTGATGACGACAGATACTATAAAAACTACTTTACCAAATGGACAATAATGACTACCTATCTATTATCATCTATTTGTCTTTCTGCTCCGCCAGACAGAGACATCGATAAGAATATCAGTTTTAAGCATGATTTTGTTTTGTTTAACTGTATTATTTATGAGGATGAATTATATAGCATGCCAATATAATTACAGAACATATTTGAGTGTTATTTTTGCAAATGTGTCTTTATTTGCATTTACATTGGCTACAATCTTGTTTTATTTTATTTGTATTTCACCACAGGCTGTTGATGGTGATAAGGGCTTTGTGAAATGTTTACATTATTAATGAGAGGCAGTATTTCGATTTCGTTTAGCTACACAATGGTCTGCAGTTTCAGACAGTTTCACATGTTTCATCCATCTGCCGGCGGTGTCGCCATTTCTCATTTTACCCGTTTTTGTGCGTACACATGGGTCAGAGTTGCCATGAAGGACCACACATTTTCCCGTCAAGTTTTCTTTTTAAAAATCCCAATCATTGCGTTGAGAGCGGCGTACGCCTTCTTTTTTCCATATGCAACATTTATAAATGAGGCCCCTGGGGCCTTATATATAAAACTTTGCGGTGGATTTGCATCAGAAGTGGCGTACGGATGAAAAATAGGATGTGCGTACTCACAGAAATTTTCTGATATATAAAACTGTGAGCATGTAGCCTGGAAAAATCCAGACCCAAATCCGGAGGATATATGGGTCTGGCTTCAAGTAATGAAAATGACCCAACTCGAGGGGCGGCACCAAGCATACATTTGAAAATCTCAAGGTACGTAATTGGATAACACTACGACCAATCACCAGTGGTTTTTCGCTAAGCCCCTATGGCGGAGCTAACTGGTAGATAAAACTCTTGCCGTATCAGGTCGCAAAACAGCAAAAACTTCCTTTTATAAAAAAGAAACGATTCGAGCGCCGTCTTCTGTTCCTCTTTTAGACAAAAAGCCAAGTCTAACTCGTGCATTGTAGTGGCCAAAGTCGTTTTAAACAACTGGTGTTAATCCATAGCGATCTTACAATGTTTATTAATGACTTCGAGGTTGCAGCGCTGTCGTGTCGTCATCTGTTTAACACACCTCTGGCATGCCTATATCAGATACACCGATGTGATTGGTGCAGCTCGGCTACAAGGGCATAGTTAATGAGCAGAATTACTCTGTGCCAGAGTAACTTGCTGAGCAAATTCAAATTGTGCTCTCGCGAGAACTCTGGATTTCCAGGGTAGTGAGCATGCACGTCCTACGCTGGTTTCCTTTAATTTTTTTTATTCTCATAAAGGAGGATATTGTGGGAATGGCTTTGGGAAATCTTCATATTATTTTTAAGAGGCAGTATTTCTATTTTATTTACAGAACGGTCTACAACAGGGGTCATCAACTCCGGTCCTGGAGGTCTGAAACATGTTATTTATTTATCTAGTAGTTAATTGCAATCACCTGCTTTCCCAGGTATAAACCAGTCCCTTATTAGAAAGAAAGAACAAAAATCAGAAGTGATTCGGCCCTCCAGGACCAGAGTTGATGAACTCTGGTCTACAATTTCACACACTTTCACGTGTCTCAACCATCTGCTGATGCTGTCATCTGCTGATGGTGTCACCATTTCTTATTTCACACGTTTCTGTCGTACGCCTGGGTCAGAGCGTCCGTTAAGGACCACACATTTTCCAGTCAAGTTTACTTTTTATAAATCTTAATTCTTGCGTAGGGAGCGGCGCACGTCTTCTTTTGTGTGTACACCACGTTAATAAATGAGGCCATGGGTGCTGTGGTCATGAGATTGACTTCAGATGACGTAGCCACAAAATTGTGGATTCGTAATGTAATGAATATACAATGCCACAACTAATACTAACGTCACAATTAGTCGCCGTTACGTAGCTTTAGAGCCCGTCTACGGAGAGCCTGTCCACTCCCTATTAAACCCCATTGTACCAAATGGGGTTGCAGTTCCACCAGAGTTCCACTGGGGGTGACCGCAGGCGAGTCTAAAATGAATGGGAGTCTATGGAGCTAAACGGTTAAATTAGTCTCTTTCACCTGATTGTCGTTGAGAAATCTCATATTTGATTGTAGTTTTTGCAAGTTCAATATGGATTATAGGTCGAAAGTTGAATGAATGAGTACTTATGTCCATTTCTTACAGTTTGAGTCGTTGTTGCCCATAATACACTAGCATTCTGCTAGTGAATGCTGATTGGTCAGTGGACTGATTACAACCAGGGATCCCGCTTGATGGCATTCGAAGCAAAACCACCCCGTCTCCCGGGATTCTTGAGAGGCATCCACCTGCAGCCCCGCAGCCTCACCTCTGGCTGGACACCACTGGCTGGACACCACTGGCTGGACAACACTGGCTGGACACCCCTGGATGGACAGCACGCATAATTTCAGTTTTCTCCGTCATTTCCATTTTTTGCAGACATTATTTCGGTACCATTATTCACTTTTCAGCATGCTTTTCTGATGCGAAATTGGAAATGCTATGCAGATGTCAATGGTAAGAAAATATATTAAACTGGCGCCGATTTATAGGTCATGTCAGAATTCAAATGCACACACATTTTCAATTCATCCTAAAAGCTAGTTAATTTAAAATATATTTTTTTGTCTTAATAATAATTAATAACGATATTTGTTTGAGTGATCTGATCTACTGCAAACTGTTACTTTGTCTATGCACACAAGAGTTAACTAGACAATTCTATTAATATGTTTTGGTTTTTGGTGAAGCAGTACTTTTCCATATGCACGTGTAAATGCCAGATGGTTAATGTGCTAAAAGACTTAGGCCTAGTTTAGTGTATTTTGTATTGGCGAATGTAAACATATAGATGAATGCAAACCATTTTTTTTTTTTAAATTCCGAATTGGCCTTGAATCAACACTTATACTGATATACAGTTAAATATAAACATACTTATTATAATCATTCTACATCTGTTCTTGCTTTAGGTGTGGTGAATGTCAACAAGATGTCCCAGGCTGTAAGGGACATGTGTGTCCCTTTCGAAATTGTACCCTGCAGAAGGTGCAATTGTCTATTTAAAGAATGTGTGGGGTACTCTAGGAACGGGAAGCAGATTTTTACAGACCCTGAATTTGTGCCAGGGGTGAAAGCAGAAACTTATACTGTCCAGCCAGAGGTGATTACAGAAAAATATACTGTCCAGCCAGTAGTGAAAGCAGAAAAGTATGCTGTCCAGCCAGTGGGGAAAGCAGAAAAGTATGCTGTCCAGCCAGGGGTGAATACAGAAAATAATTATGCTGTCAAGCCAGTGGTGAAAGCAGAAAAGTATACTGTCCAGCCAGGGGTGAAAGCAGAAAAGTATACTGTCCAGCCAGGGGTGATTACAGAAAAGTATACTGTCCAGCCAGTAGTGAAAGCAGAAAAGTATACTGTCCAGCCAGGGGTGAATACAGAAAAGTATACTGTCCAGCCAGGGGTGAATACAGAAAAGTATACTGTCCAGCCAGTGGTGAAAGCAGAAAACTAAATTCATGTAAAAATGTATTAAGTAAAACGGAATTCATGTATGCTGTCTAGCCAGTGGTGAAACCGGATATAACGTATGCTGTCCATCCAGAGGTGCAGCCAGAGGTGAGTCTGTGGGGCTGCAGCTGGATGCTATTGGGCATTCTCTGAGAATGTTAAGGTGGACTTTTTGCCCAAGTTAATTTTTTGTCCACAGCAACTGTTTTTGGTTGCTGTCACTATTATTTGACTATCGTTTTGTATTTACTGTGAAATTTACATGGGAAATAAATTGAATTTGAGTACTTGTGTTATTCTTGTGTTCAGGAATGCAGGGTACATGGTACAGTATTGCCACCTTAAAATACAGCCAATGTCCCGCTCAATAGTGATACATATTTTTTTTTATTGAAGTAATCATTTACAAATGTCAAGGCATAGAAAAATAATAATAATAACATCCTCTCTTTGCATACAGAGCATATTATAAAAGGGATTAAGTAATGGTATATAAATAAAACAAATATAATAATAAATAAACAATTCAATAAATAAAATTAATTTCTAATATAAAAACATTGTATTGCTAGACGTCCTCAAAGATCTGTAAATCTTCATATGCTTTAAGGAGAATGTTTGCATATTTCATTGTCATTCTTTTTAAAGAGCTAAAATGAAAATCCATAAGGTTCTGTTTAAACACAGAAAAAATTGGCTTTGTTTTTCTCCATTTGGAGGTGTGGATGAAGAACTTTGCCAAAAGTATCAAGTTGTTCACAATCAAGTCAGTCTTACTGTCTTTAACATTAATACCAAACACAATATTTTCTCTTGTGAGAGGAACAGGTAGTTGTATTTTAGTTGATAACCAATCCTGCATATCCTCCCAAAAGGCTTCACAATACATACAATGAAAAAACAAATGATCAGTGGTTTCAATTTCTGTATCACAAAAGTTGCACTTGTTGTGGTCAATACCAAATCTCTTTCTAAGCAGTTCATTGGATGGATAAATATTACTCATAATTTTAAAGTGGACTTCCTTTGTCTTTGGGCTGAAAGGATATTTGATATATTTAGTTCTATATTTCATAACATCTAGTTTAGAAAATAGCTGGATAATGGAGTTTCAATTTGAACATACTGGGAAGAGTATATTATTAAGATTAGTTCGTATTAATTTGTTTGAGATTCCATCAGCCAAAAAATCATAACCATCAAAGTAGAGTTTAGGCAGAATTATCACATCCAGTTGTGGTATTAGGTTTTGGACTACCTTCTTAATTGATATTGGAATCGCTTTGATTACTTTGTCAAATTGTGCATGTGTGCAAATTTTGCCATATTTCGAATAGAAACTGTCATAGGAATAGGAAAGCCAACAACTTTGGTCATTAGTGAGATGGCAAACTGACCAGATATTTTTATCCATCCAATGCTGCAGGAAGAGAGACTTGCAATTACACAGCACATATCTGTTGTTCCATATGGGAGTTTGATGTGGGGTAAAATTGTGCGTGTACATACATTTCCAGCATAAAACAACCTGTTTGTGAAATGAAGATAATTTGACTGGGAGTTTTTCAATCTGAAAATCACATTTAAGGATAAATTCTACACCACCAATTTTTTTTAATAATCCTCTGGGAAGATAATATTATATACTGTTTTTGTTCAGAAGGAAATATTTTAACCAATTTATTTTTAGCATAGCATTTAAGCATTCAAAGTTTTGTATTGACAGGGAGAGCCTGTCAGTGATATGTTGATGGCATAGGAAGTGACTCAGAGCTTGCCCTTGCGGTAAAGCAGTATCTCTGGCAGTACAATGTGTATGACGTCATTGCCATTTTAAAAGTTTTTTTCAAACAAAAAAGCAACTTTTAAAAAATCTAACACCCAGCAGTGTGTTTTGCCTCCCCTTTCGAACGCAACATTCAAATTACTAGACAAAAAATTATATCCTGAGAAAAGTGGATTTTGAGGGGTATAGCTTCATAGACCTCCCCGTCATATGGAATTAGAGTGGAACTGCAACCAGTCGAAAATCCGGAAGTTTTCCGAGAGTGGCAGTACTCTCATGATTTCTCTCCATAGACATATGTCTATGGTTCTCTCCTTCTTAGACATTCTCTGGTAGCTTGTTTGCTATGAGGCAGTCGACCAATCGTGTAACGTTATCCTGTTGCGTCATGCGATTGCGTAATTAACCTCATTCAATTTGAAATTTTCCTCAATTAACTTGCAGTTAACAAACAATAGGATATTCCCAATGACTGTAGAAGTATAATGTGTGCTAGTTTATGTAATTTGAGCCAATATAAGTCAATGAAGAAGTAGGTTCTCTCTTTTAATATTTACCCAGAAAGCACTGCGCGATTCTTTAATATGGCACAGGCATTCGAGTGAAGTTCCTATCTATCTGCTTAAAAGTATATCTGGAAACAGTACAGTTAGCTTGCAACTGCCATGTCATTTTCTTAAAACCCCCATTGTTATTAGCGGCTTGTCAGCTTCCTACCACAACGTTTAAATGTGGTCGGTCCGCGACACGGACTAACATTACCCGATTGATATTCAAACGAAAGCTAACTCTCAAGTTAGCTAGTTAGCTTAGCTACACAACAACAGTAGTTAGCTAGCTAGTTATCTAGCTTGCCTGCTTGACACGGGTGCGTCTATAAACGCCTGGTAAAAATTTTTTTGCGGCTATTGAACATCCAATCTTGCTGTTTCGGTCGTTTCGTCTTTAACCAGGGTCATATAGGATTTGTTCAGCATAACATTCGGTGACAAAAAATGGAATAGAAGGACTATTAAAAAGCTACTGTCAAATGAACTGTCAGAGATCACCAGAATTGACCGGACTTGTAGGTAAGTGTATGAAATGGTTGGCTTTAGCAAGAATATTCATTACAGATTATTGCAAACTGTCAGAAACCCTAAAAGTTCCAGGATGTGGTGGAACTCAAAATGGCAGACATAACAATGACTCCAATAATTCTCAATGGGAAGAAAACATAAGTTACTCAGTTAAAATTGACGCATTCACTAATTTTACATTACTTTGTTTGAAGAAGGTATAGACTAGACCATGTTTTCATTATAAAAATAAAAAAGTACCGAAATGTGAAAAAAAGTAGATAATAACTGTTGAAATTCTCAGTTAACCCATACTGGGAAATGGAATAGATGTATCAACTACTGTAGTGGAATAACAACAGAAAACAGATGACTGTTCCAACATAACAAGTTACCTGAACTGCCTAGATACTGTAAATAACTCAAGTATGTATTCAACAGTAGTGACTAATGTTCTGCACCATGTTCTGCACCATGCACAAATCATTAGCCAATAACAACGTTTTACTTTTTCCATGCAACCATAAATACTGTCATAACTCTCTCGTGGGCTGATTGCACCCAGTTTATAGTTGAGGGTTTGACATTAACTTTAATGGCCACTTGTCCTTCGGATGAGTAAGCAACATTTTTTACTTGTTTAATAGCAGAAATACTTGTACGAAGCAGAAGTTTCAAGTATTGTAGCACTTGGTGATGTGCAAAACAAGGCTTTCCCGAAACATTTGAGTCGATGCTTTTGAAACGCTTTTAACCTTTACTCGATAGTGACATCTGCTGGCATCTTCAATTATAGCACACAACAGTCTTATGTTATGTTCAGACCATAGACTTTAAAAAAATATGTACAGCTATGGACAGTGTAACAGTGACGTCACTCATTGGTTTCTGAAAAGCAATTTTGAAGTTCAATGTGGGCGGAGACGGTCATCGCCATCTTGGTAGCGCGTCATTTGATGTCACTCTCGGATAACCAAAAATTGTCAAAGAGGTGGAGCGTGGGTGGAGCTGAGGTGCCTGGTGGCCATGCCCACCGAAGTGAGACATCACCAAGTTAGTAAAAGCTAAGAAGCTAAGCTAAATGCTACCAGTATGCTTCTTAGCATTGCTAGCGGTTGCTAGTCGGCGGTTGCCAATCACCATAACAATGTGTAATTTTGCAAGAAAATCTTTGAAAGATGATGGAACCCTCAGGTTATATTTATGTTCATGACAAAATGTTCATTTATTGTTTAATGTTTAATGTTCCAGTAAATTAACATAACGTAACTCAAGTCTGTCAATAATTTAATGAATGTAAAAAACCTCAAGAGTAAACAAATTCATTGTAGGGCTGGGCGATATTGAGGTGTCAGTATCAAGTTTGGTTTTGAGCAAGATATGAAAAATGCCTTTATTGTGCAAATGTATTTCTGTGCCTGTACACTTAACAAACAACAGCCATCCGTCACGCTCTCTCTGTAGAGCTCCCTTCCCCACAGCGGTCCTTGGTCTGGGTTAAATTAGGGCTGCACGATATTGGAAATAAATTACATTGCAATATTCTGTTTCCCAACGATATATATTGCGATATTGCAAGCCATCAATGTAGGCTACAGTCAATCATTACCATTCCATGATACTAATAATTTCACTAATAAACAAGCTCAATTCTCTGTAAACAGAAAAGCAGTACACATTTTTTTTTATAAAACAGCAGCTTTACACCAACCCCCGATTGGTTTATAGAAATATAACTGAAAATATATATATTTTATAATAGAACTTATAAGCATTTTGGTTCACAATCTTTTGTTTTTAAGTCAACTTTTTTTTGCCCACGTGCCAAAGTAAAACAGTGTTGGTCATCATCATAGTCATGGATAAGCAAATGCGACGGCGTGTAATTGCAACATATCTTTACGATATGAAACGTTATTGCGTTTGTTTTTTCTTTCTGTCGTTGACAGCCTTTCTGGTAACGTGTCACACTGGCAAAGGCATCGCAAATAGTGTTTTGTTTTGATTGACATCCGAGATTAGATTTCGTACTCGTTGTAAATAGCTTTGTGGTGCCGTTTTAAGTGATCATACAAATGGGTGGTTTTTCCTTGTTTTGTTGCCACAACTTTATAACACTCCTGACAAAGTACCTGTTTTTTGTCAACATCCTATTTTTTGTAGCCGAAATATTCCCAAAGATTTTGACCTTATTTTTGGTACGAAACTATCTTTTTTTACCTGCGTAATGCGCATCTTCTTCGTCGCTCATCTTTTGCTAGTACAGGTCTGCCAGTGACAGAGAATGTTGGCTGTGAGCAGCGGCACAACAACCAATCACAGCGAACCAATCACTGTGCAGGCATGCGGAGCGGGAATGTCATCCCAGCAACAAACCATACAACAAACTTGTGTAAACTGTGGTGCTACCTATATATGGTATCAAATTGCCGCCAAATGTCTTGTGGGTAAATAATATGATTTGTACATCTGTAAATCACAATCCACTCGACGGTTTTGCATTTCGTAGTTGTATGTAAAAATCTGTGAATGTGTGATTAAATACTTGCAAGAATTAAAAATTTGTATCTGTACAAACTTTCTTTGTTGCAAGTATTCAAAAAATATTTACA